>JAJONS010045467.1:0-14276 GCA_029582315.1 Solanum tarnii x Solanum tuberosum | reverse complement strand
ACTAGGTAAGTGTATATTCTTCCTTACAATGCTCCAATTCGAATAATCTCAACGACCCACTTCCAATTTCTCAAAAGTGAAAAACTTCAATTCTTCAAAACTTGGGAAAAACTAGAGAAAACTGTCTCACCAGTTCAAAACTCAATAATAAACTAAAAATATATGAGCTTCGATACTAAACTAAATGCTCAAACATGTATTAATAGTCGCCAAAAATATGCTGCAAAGTAAGCCGGGCTCGCCAAACCACTCGGTGAGCTGCCCTTTGGTCATTTCCATCGTCCTTCTACCTTGGCATTCAGTATCCTCAAGGCCTATAACATTGGGTGATCCAATACTGCATCGCGGAACCACTCGGTGATCCACCGACTGCTCTTTTCTCTCGCCAACTTGGTTCTTTACTTTAGGGCTTGGCACACTAGAACTTTAGGCGGTCAAGTGGACATTCGGTGAATCGCCAAGTGGACTTGGCAATCACCAGGCTTGCCTTTCTTCATTCTTTCAGCCTGCTTTTCTCCTTTTTGCAAATTAGTGTCCTTGCTTTGTTCCTCAATCCATTTACCTGGAAATCAACGGTTTTACATCAGTTATTGGCACAAAATAAGCATTTGAGGAAACTAAACCTATATAAATAAAGCCCTAAATGAGTCCAAATCTCAGACTCATCAATATCCCAGCTAATAGAGCGAGATGTGTTAGCTTTGGAGAAGAAGATAAAATATGAGATGCGAAAGGAGCTGGCTGTCTTAAAAGACAGGTTGGATGGTTTGAAGATCCTTGTCCAGGATCGATTGCAGGCTGTCGGTTCAGTCAACACTGAAGATTTCCAGACAGAATTGGCTGAGATGCGAGCTCAAGTTGCTAAACTGGCTGAAAAACCAGTACAGGTGCCCACCCTGGTCATGCCAGAGTCTTTGATGCAATTTCTCAGTCAGGCACCCTCCACTCAATCACTTGATGATTTCTGGGGTGAACTACCTAAGAGTAAGTCCGGCAAGAAAAATACAAAGTCGGAGAGTCTGATGAGGAGCTGCCTGCCGACCTATCCAAGGAGGACAAAAGATAACAAAAGAAAGCCTGCAGGGCTTCGAGAAGAACGACAAGATAAGCTGAAGCACTTGCGCAACAACATCGAGATACGATGTTAGCTGGCATTTCTGGTAGCGGAGCACCTGTCCCCGTCAGTGGTAGCCAACCTGATCCAGAGCTGGGTTCTAAAGATGCACCTGTTGATAAGGGTGCCTGATATACCACGAGTTTATGATATTTTTAATACATTTCACTTAATAGTTGTGTGTGTCTATGGCCATTTTGTATTAGAACTAATGTTTATTGTAATAAATTTGCGGGAAATAGACTTGGACGAGGTCTAGAGAGAGACAACTGAATTTCTGTAGAAGTGTCCGTCATTTGTATCAGAGATTTTAAGTTCCAGTACCTTATGAAAAGTTCTAAGTGTGGACCCACGGACCGTAGGTCAACCTACGGTGCATTCTGCAGGTCCGTCATTTGTATCTGAAAGGTTAAAGGTTCCAGCTTCTGAGAAAATGTCCAAGTGTTGAGCCACGGGAGGGACCTACGGTCCATAGGTCAGTCTCGTAGATCAAAGCTGCGTCTAGCAGTTTATTTCCTTACTTCATTTCCCTTTTGTTTAGGATAATGTTTTCTATAAATAGGGTATGTAAACCCCGATTTTGGGGGTTAGACAACATATTATTATTTTAGTTCTTTGTACTTTCTTCGGAATTAACTTGCAAACATTAGCAATTTGATTTCCTAATTTAGGTTTATAAAGATTCTTACTTTGAATTTGAATTGAAGATTACAGGTTTCTTCTACTCATTACGTAAGTTCATGAATTCTTCTTCTACAATTATGAATTGTGTTCTTGCTAGCATGGGTAACTAAATACACAACTAGGGTTGTGGGAACCATGAGTAATTAACAAAGTATGAATAGTATATAAGTAATTCTTGTGTTGTTGCATGCATTGATAATTCTTTCGTTTAGAAGTCTTTTTAATGGTGGCCAGCGTTAGAACTCGCCTTGTTGCTACTTGCCGGACCAAGGAGGTAGTTAATAAGAAAAGAATTATCAACATAGATTTAGTGTGATACTATCTAATAGTCTAATGTCAATTGGTGCGAGAGTGAAAATGAAGCCATACATTGATGTGATGTCTAATATGAGGTAAAGGTAAGGGTTAGTAAATTATACACACGTAGCCGGACCAAAGTGCGGGGTGAAATTCTCTATTTGGCGGACCAAGCACTTAGGGATACATAACTTGTCGCTTTGCATGTGATACACTAGGAAACGATTAATATTACTAGGATTACCGCGTTATGAGCTTATGGGGAACACATACACCCTAGTTTCTTTCTCTCATTGATAACAACTAAAGTTCGAATCTTGCTCACTTGCTCTCTAAACAATAATCAGTTATTTGTTACACAAAAACCCCTCATTTACTTACTTGTCTTAGAAATACGTTGACTAAACGAATATAATCGTAAGTTAAAGTTAAGTCTAAACCATATTCTTCATGGGATCGACCCCAACCTATAAGTTGGGTTCTTTACTTGATAACGATCGCTTATACTTCTTTAGGGAGGTGTAATTTGAGCATATCAAATTTTGGCGCCGCTTCGGGGAATAAGGATTTTAGATTAAATTTAACTACATTATTGAACTTTAGTAAATTATTTCCTAATTTTACATTTTTCTTTCTTTTTGTTTTCTTCAGGTTTCTGCTCTAGTGTATGCCAAGTACATGGAGTCGAGGCGAACCACTGACCCCGTACGATCCAGAGTTGAGCAAAACTTTGAGAAGGATAAATAATCAAGGGGTCCGTGATCGCCCAGTCATAGAGGAACCTGAGGACCAGGTGAATAATGAGAATGTTCAAGTTCAGGGTGATAATCAACTTGGAGATGCATTGAGGGTGCAAGCTCCACCTAAACCAAGACTGCGTGATAATTACAGGGTCGAATTCAACACTGTCGAATCTGAAGGACCCATTGTTCTCCCTCCTCTGCCTCCAAGGCATACATTTGTGGTGACTAGCAGTTTGATGCAGATGCTTACAGCGGGAGGTTTCTTTTCTGGTATGGCTTCAGAAGATCTGTTTGGGCACATGGCCAAGTTGATGAGTGTTTGTAAGAGTTGTGTGGGGTGACTGGAGTTGGACATGAACGTTATAGGGTTGAAAGTCTTCCCTCTATCATTGACCGGTGATGCTGCTGTATGGTTTTCTGAGCTTTTGTACAACTCAATTCATACATGGGACCAATTGCATAGGGTGTTCATGGAAAAGTACTTTCCATTGTCAAAGAAGCTGAACCACAATGATAAACTCAACAAATTTGTGGCACTACGTGGAGAGTCTGTGATTTATTCGTGGGACAGGTTCACTGCATTCATTAGAAGTGTTCTGAACCACCCCATTGATGACGAGTCACTATAGGAGTATTTCTACTGAGGTCAAGATGACAATGGTAAGGTTGTGCTTGATACTATTACAGGAGGATCATATGGTGAGTGCACTTTTGAGGAGATCGCTGAGAAACTGGAGAAGCTTTCCTGAAATAATAAAGCATGAAGCACTCGAAAGTCAGACACTGGATGAAGCACTTTTGCAGTTCAATTTGCACCTAGTTAATCTACCGATGACATTCGTGAGGAGATGGCTCAGATGAGGACATAACTTGGGTTGGTGTTTAAGCATGTTAGCGGAGGTGCAGAAAAGGTTAATGTAGTGAATTATTTGACTAGGACTCCACCACCACCACCGGTAGAGGAATGTTACTATGAGGAGGATGCTTACTTGGTGAATAATCAGACGGGGGGTTTCCGAGCCAACGCCCAAGGTTCCAATTCAGATAATTGGCGCCAAGGTCAAGGAAACCAAGGTCAGAATTATGGTAATTACAATTGAGAGGGTCAATATGTCTGGGATGGGAACTACAATCGCGACAATAACTACAATCGGAACAACTATGGCAACATGAACGATAGAGCTAGGCCTTATGTCCCTCCACAGAATCAGGAACCCGGCAATAGGGAATATGGGGGTAATATGTCACGTATTGAGGATATGATGCAAAAGATGATGAAGAAGTTTGTTTCGACTGATGAGAATGTGAAGGAGATGCGAAATGACTTGTCTGGAATCAGTCAGAAAGTTGATGCCCATGCAGTGTCGATCAAGCAACTTGAGCAGCAGATGAATCAGTTGTCCACTATAGTAAATCCACATCAGCCTGACACACTTCCTAGCAACATTATCCAAAATCCAAAAAATGATGGGCATTATAAGGCAATCACTACTTGAGGGGGTAAGCAAACCATTGATCCACCTATGCCGTCTGAGGTTGAAATTGAGGTAGGTAAAGATGATGATGAGATTGAGGTTACTGGAGAGTCCAAGAATGCTACAGAGAAGAAAGCAGAGATAACCCAAAAAGTTATCCCCGTACCTAGACCTCCACCTCCATTCCCATAGAGGTTGGTGAAGAAGAATGAATAAGGGAAATACCGCATGTTTATTACTATGTTGAAACAACTTTCCATCAATGTTCCGTTGATAGAAGCTTTGGAGCAAATGCCTGGGTATGCAAAGTTCATGAAAGATTTGGCGACTAAGAAGACCGTGAGTTTTGAAGATAATGATAGGTTGCAACATTGTAGTGTTATTGCTACAAGGTCACTTGTGTAGAAGAAGGAAGATCCAGGTGCCTTCACTATTCCATGTACCATCGGGTTGTTGCATTTTGCTAAGGCATTGTATGATTTGGGTGCTAGCATTAATCTGATGCCATTGTCTATTTACAAGAAGTTAGGTTTAGGGGTTCCAAAACCGACTGCGATGTGATTGCTCATGGCCGATACAACTGTGAAGAGGCTCATTGGTGTGCTCCAAGATGTACTTGTGAAAGTGGAGTCTTTTATATTTCCAGTGGATTTTGTGATACTTGATTGTGAGGTTGATTTTGAGGTTGCCATCATCCTTGGGAGACCATTCCTTGCTACTGGGCACGCTTTGGTCGATATGGAAAAAGGGTAGATGAAGTTCTGATTGAATAGTGAAGAAGGGACTTTTAATATATGTAGGTCCATGAAGCAGGAAAGTGATCTCAAGTCAGTGTCCGTGGTGAATCATATTGTGGGTCAAGGTTCTAATGTGTCTATTGAAGAACGGTTGGGTGTTGATGCACTTGCAGCAGTAATGATGAATTTTGAGGGTGATGGTATTGAAGACTATGATGAGTTAGTTGCGACACTTGATAGGTTCGAATTCCGTTCCAAACCAAAGATATTGGAGTTATATATGAAGAATCGTGACTCTTCACCCGCAAAATCGTCTGTTGAAGAGGCTCCAAAATTGGAGCTTAAGGCTCTACCATAACATTTGAGGTATGTATTCTTGGGGAGAGATGGTACTTTACCGCTCATCATTGCGGCCGATTTGAATGCGGAACAAGTTAAGGCTTTGGTTTCTGTGTTGAAGAGGTTCAAGCGGAATATTGGGTGGACTATTGCAGATGATGTGAGGCCAAAAATACATATTTTTAATCATTATTTGCCTCACATTAATTATTTATATCTGCCCTTTTTGAACATTAATTTTATAGGTTGTGCTAAATAGTGTATTTTATTTGTAGAAGTAAATTGGTGTAAAGTTGAAGAAGTTTGGAGCTAAAACAAATTAAAGATTGAAGATTGAAGAAGGAAATCATACAGGCAGCTTAATGGATTAAATTCAATATTATAATGTATAAATATATTAAGTGCAGTTAGTTGCAACAAACAACGAAAATTCAAGAATCCTTGCTGCCACGTGGCAACGGTTGAATGCAACAATAGCGGCAGATTTGAGAGGCGGTTACTGTCCTGCGTGAAATAGGAATTCTAGTTTCGCTTGGTTTTGGTTCCCAATTTGATTTGGACTCAATTATTTTATTTAGGGTTTTCTATATCTATAAATAGTCCATAGAAATAATTATTTGGGGAAAACCAATATAGAGTAAGCAGGAGGCAATTTTGAAGGGAAAGTCGTCAATACTTTTTAGGGTTCTTTTCTTCTTCTTATTTTCTTAGACATTAGTAGCTAAAGCTCTTGTTCTGGGTCTGTAGCTACAGATTCAATGTTGATTATTTACGGTTTTGAATTAATTTTTGGTTGTCATTATAAGTTACTTCTATATTCTTGTTTTAGCATTTTGTGCTTGATCACCATAAGATAAACACATTGTCTAATCTTAAAATCGAGAGAGGAGGGATTAGATAGACCAGAGAATATAGAGAGCTCGGTCCACCCATTAAATTGAGGTGATTAGTGTTCAGGAGTGACGCCCAGACGAACACCTTGCTTGGTTACGAAATATGATGAAATATAAATGCTCGCCAGTTAGTCTATTTATCCCCCCTCAACGATGTAGTTAGATAGCTAACTGGGGTAGGCGACGAGAGACGTATAACCCGAATCATATCATCAACCCTATAAACCAGTAACTGGACAACTGAAATTAGTTCTAAGCCAAAAATATGATAATGAAATCCAATACATGCTGCAGCCCTGGAATTTTCCAACTATTGTAAGTAATTTTATTTTTTTGTTCTTGCATTCTTCTCTTTTGGCTCTCTTAAATAAATAATTAAATCAGTATAATTTAGAAAAAAAATAGTTAATTGACAAGTCCTTTGGGTTTGATAATCTGGTTCTTTTAAGAGCCACTATATTACTTGCGCGACCGCGTACACTTGCATGTGCAATTGGGAGTAACAACGGACATTATTGGAATTCCTCCTCGTATTTGTTCTCATAAAATTCAACTCATGCCGGATCACAAGCCTAGTATTGAACACCAAAGGAGACTAAATTCGCCTATGCAAGAAGTAGCGAAGAAGGAAATCATCAAGTGGTTGGATGCTGAAGTCATTTATCCCATTGCAGATAGTAGGTGGGTTTGTCATGTTCAGTGTGTGCCCAAGAAAGGTGGGATTACTGTGGTTCCTAATGCGAAAAACAATCTTGTTTCGATGCGGCTCGTGACAAGATGGAGACTATGCATCGACTACTAGAAATTGAATGCTTGGACAGAAAAGGACCACTTCCCTATGCCGTTCATAGATCAGATGTTGGACCGCCTTGCTGGTAAAGGTTGGTATTGTTTTCTTGATGGTTATTCGGGCTACAATCAAATCTCCATAGCTTTGGAAGATCAAGAGAAGACCACATTCACTTGCCATTATGGGACTTTCGCCTTCAAACGAATGCCATTTGGGTTGTGTAATGCTCCAACGACCTTCCAGCGTTGCATGATGTCGATATTTTATGATATGGTGGAGGACACTATTGAGGGAATTATGGATGATTTTTTCTGTGGTAGGTGACTCATTTGATGGTTATTTGGATCATTTGGCCGAGGTACTTAAACGGTGTGAAGAGTGCAATCTTGTGCTCAATTGGGAAAAGTGTCACTTCATGGTGAAAGAAGGGATAGTTCTGGGTCATCGGATTTCTGAGAAGGGTATTGAGGTTGATAGAGCAAAAGTTGAGGTAATAGAAAAGCTTCCAGCACCTATCTCTGTTAAAGGTGTTAGAAGTTTTCTGAGGCATGTAGGTTTCTATAAGAGGTTCATTAAGGATTTCTCCAAGATTGCACACCCATTATGCAAATTGCTCAAAAAGGAGCGTAAGTTTGAGTTTGATGATGCTTGTCTAAGAGCATTTGGAGAGTTGAAAGAAAAGTTAGTTTCCACGCCTATCATTATTTCACCGGATTGGGGGCAACCGTTTGAAGTAATGTGTGATGCGAGTAGAGTGACACTTGGTGTGGTATTGTGATAGAGGCGAGAGAAGATTCTCCATCCTATTTACTATGCAAGCAAAGCTCTAAATATGGCTTAAAAGAACTATACATTGACTGAACAAGAACTCTTTGCTGTGGTTTTTACATTCGAGAAATTTCAATCCTACTTGCTTGGTACTAAGGTCATAGTGCATACTGGCCATTCTGAATTGAGGTATTTGATGGCTAAGAAGGATGCAAAATCGAGGTTGATTAGATAGGTATTGTTGCTGCAAGAGTTCAATTTTGAGGAAAAAGACAGAAAGGGGACAGAAAATCAAGTTAACGATCATTTGTCTAGATTAGAGGAGGAAGTTATGCTCAAGCTAGGAGATGGAGCTGAAATTAATGATGTGTTTCCATATGAACAGGTATTGGCGGCTTCTCATGATCTTATTCCTTGGTTCGCAGACTTTGCTAACTACTTGGCAAGTGATCTGGTTCCATGGGATTTGTCTTTTCACCAAAGGAAAAAGTTTATGCATGATGTGAAGAAGTTCTTTTGGGATGAACCTTATTTGTTCTATATTTGTGCTGATGGGATTATTCGTTGATGTGTGCCCGAGGTTGAGATGATGAGTATACTAGAGGCGTGTCATTTTTCGCCTGTTGGTGGGCATCATAGCGGTATTCGAACTGCGCATAAGATTTTGTAGTCTGGGTATTATTGGTCTACCATCCACCAAGATGCTCATGATTTCGCCAAGTCTTGTGATCGTTGCCAAAGAGAAGGAAGAACTTCAAAGAGGCAAGAGCTACTTATGAATCTGAGTTTGGTGATTGGGTTGTTTGATGTTTGGGGCATTGATTTTATGGGTCTATTTGTGAGCTCACATGGGAAGAAGTATATTCTTGTTGCGGTTGATTATGTGTCAAAGTGGGTGGAAGCAATTGTGCTTTCCAACAATGAAGGTAAAAGGGTCACCGCATTCCTGAAAAAGAATATCTTCTCCAGATTTGGTACACCTAGGGCGATTATCAGTGATGGAGGTTCTCACTTCTGTAATATGTTTTTCAAGGCACTACTTGAGAAATATGGAGTCCACCACAATGTAGCCACTCCTTACCATCTACAGTCTAGTGGGAAAGTTGAAGTGTCCAACAGAGAAGTCAAGCAAATCCTTGCTAAGACTGTGACTGCTAATAGAACTGATTGGTCTAGGAGGCTTGATGATGCTCTATGGGCCTATTGCACCGCATTCAAGACTCCCATAGGTATGTCCCCCTACCAACTTGTATATGGGAATTCTTGCCATTTGCCGGTAGAGCTAGAGCATAAGGCTATGTAGGCGCTAAAGAAGTTGAATTTGGATTGGGACGCCGCATCAAATCAAAGAGTAATTGACTTGAATGAGCTTGATGAGTTTCGCCTAAGAGTTTATGAAAGTTCAGCCTTGTACAAGGAGAAGATGAAGAAGTATCATGATCAAAAGATTGAAAAGCGCGAGTTTATTATGGGTCATCTGGTGCTTCTATTCAACTCTAGGTTGTGCTTGTTTCCTGACAAGCTCAAGTCCAAGTGGACCGGGCCATTCATAGTCACTCAAGTGTTATCACATGGAGTGGTCGATCTTGAGAACAATGAGGGCACAAGGTTCAAGGTAAACGAGCAAAGGATCAAGGTCTACATGGGCAAAGAAGAGAATATGCAAGAAGTGGTTGAGGCTTACTATCTTGTTAAAGTCTGAGTAATCAAGAGGCTTGTGTCGTGCCTTGACGTTAAATCAAGTGCTGCTTGGTAGGTAACCCAAGATGTACAATCTAGCCAACTATAGGTTTTTCTTTTCGATTTAGGAGTTTGCTTTGTTTATTTGATTTTCTGTAATTCTTTAGATTGGTGTTTTATTTTTGTCTTAGTGTTGGCTAGATATAGAATAGGGTCTGTGTCTAAAAAAGTGTCCAGAAAATGTAAAAAGAAAGTCCTAACGGTTGCTACATGTGTAGGGATGAAAACCCAAATCTACAGAAAAATGTATGTTGCAAGGTCTACGGACCCCATCGACAGTTCGTGGATTGATCCACAGACCGTGAATGGTGTCCGTACACCCCTAGGGAAGTCCTTTGTATTTTCCAAGTGTTGAGTGACCTACGGAACCCACCCACGGTCTGTAGGTCAACCCACCGCTCGTACATGGGGTCTCGTGGGCAAAAAGTTAGGATTCTGTCAACCCGACCCGGGCCCCTTTTTAATAAAACTCTTCATTTTTAAATTAATCACCCATTTCCCATATTCCCTCCCAACCGTTTCCAACCCCTCCAAATCCCAAAACTCCATAATTATATCCCCCAAATCACTCCCATATTCCATACTTACCATCTCCTCTCCCAAATTTCCATTCCTCTTTTTCCCAAATCTGATCACTCCCATTCTCCCATCACCAAAAGAGTTTAAGGTCCGAGTTCGGTGTCACACGGTCTAAGGAATCTATTGCATTACAAAATCACCCATTTCAAATACTTGTAAGGTAAACAATTTCAACTTAACTTTGAATTTCAATATTCATTGTTCAATACATGAAGTGGATCTTGACCTTGGGTTGTTTTTGTAAGAAATTGCATGAGGAACTGTAGTTAGAAACACCCTTGGGATGATAGAATGTGATTGTGTTGTCTTTGTAATCAAGTAACTTAAAGAAAATAGTCTAAATGGAAGTTTCGACTTAGGGTTTCTAGATTTGTATGCAATAAATGTTAAATAAGGAGTAATCGAACCCTAGGGATGACAAACTATCATAAATTGTGTTGAAATGCATGATTAGACTTAGATTGATTGTTTGAATTGTTGAAAATAATGGTTTAAAAATGAGGCATGTCTGATACCTAGCACATATTTGACCTACGAGACCCCGTCCACGGACCGTAGGTCATCCTACGGACCGTAGATCAGGTCGTGGGTCTGTTGCACATAAAGGATCCACTAAGTGTGGAACCACAGAGGTGGACTACGGTCTGTAGGTCAACCTACGGACCGTTCTGCACATTCGTGGTTCCATCAGAGCCCAACGTTTTGGGACCTCGGACCTAAGGAGGGGACCCACGGACCTTAGGTGGCCACTGAAGCTACTATATGATTTTTTTTTTGTTTTTCGTTTTGGTTTGTTCTTTGTTCTAAAAACATTTCGAGTGTGTCATTGGTCTATTTTGGTACTAACTAAGCCTCCACAGGTACTATAGCCCCTAAGAAAGCACTGACTTGGGCACCAAAGGGCAAGTCCAAATTTGTGGCGCCAACTTTTCGGCTAATTGATGAAGACACTGATGCGGAGTCTGATCCTGCATATGTTCCACCTGCCATCAGGACATCCCCTACAACACCTCGCACTCCCCGGAATCAATCCCGTCAGGTGACTTCCGACGTGGTGACCCCTAGTCTGATGAGGGGGATACACCGATCGTTTCACCGGCTGGTTCTGCTTCCGACTCTGAGTCCGCTACTGGCTTTGGCTCTGATTTCGGCTCCACATCCGACTCTAGTTCACATGGGAGGACTGCCTCGTCTGATGAGGCTACTAGTGTGGGGGACATTCCCGTACCACCTAACACCAAGCCTGCTGCAGTTGTTGAGGAGCCAAACCGGTGGTGTGTAAGTGGTCAATGGCAAATATAAGGGATGCCAAGATGATAACTGAGAAGGAGAGGATGGCTCGATTAGTCACTGATGAGCTCCAGGTTAGGCAGCTTGCACACCTCGCCCGCCATTCATAAGGTCTTCAAGAGACACAGGTGTGAGTGGATGACCCGTAGCCTAGGGTCCTATAATGAGGAAATCGTGAGGGTGTTCTATGTTTCCTATGCAGCCACCCTCCGAGGTTTGATTGACAAATGGGCTAAGCCCGCCACCCAGCCTCCAATCAAGGCTACACTAGTTCATGGGGTCTCAGTTGATATATCGGAGGCTACTATCTGCAGATTCCTCTATGGCCCGGGCCACTCTCTAGAGATCAACACGGGCGAATTTGATTACTATTGGGACATTGTGAGGAGCGGGGCATTCCATAAGAATGCAGAGCAGAGGGAGACTTTATTGCGCTGGTTGGCCCATCACCTTGCTACTGACGGAGAGCGCGTTGAGTGGGTCAGCAACCCGAGTGGAGGCATCTAGAAGGACACTTTGAATTTTGTAGCCAAATTCTTCTGGCTATTGGTGCGAAACAGAGTGTCTCCTACGCAGGCAGACAATGTTCTTACTTGGGACCGCACAGTCATGGTGGCAGCCCTAGTTGCTGGGTTCGAGATGGTTTTTCCCGCTTGATTATTGTCGAGATACATGAGAGGGCCTTCAAGGCCACCACCACTTACTCATTCCCGTGCCTCATTTCTCATTTGTGCAGGGACTCTGGAGTGCTGGTTTGGCATTATGATAAATTGATTCAGCCGACCAAGACCCTGGATATAGGCCTGATTCCAGATGAGGCCAATGTGGTTTCACCGCGTAGAGATCCGCAGGTTGAGGTGGCACCACTAGGAGCAGACTTAGTTGCTGATGTGGAGCAGATGTAGGGTGAGGATCCTGCCCCTCTAGCCCCTAGTGAGGATGCCCCGACTTCCCATTCTCCAGCCACCAGTCAGTCCCCTAGCGCATCCAGAGCCACTCACTCTTCAGGGTCTGTTGTTGTACCCTTAGCTCGAGTCCAGAAGTTGGAGGCTCAGATGGCTAGCCTACTTCAACTTATGAGGCCGTGGATGCACTGGGCGATTGAAGAGCCTGCAACTAGGGTAGAGCAGCGGATGGAGCAGATGATGGACCGAAATGATCAGACCGTGCACCAGCGCCTTGATGCTTTTGAGTTGCGCGTCTTAGAGCGACCAGCCCCCACCACAGATGTCTCTGCTTTCCAGACGGTGTTAACTAGTCTTCGAGCTGATCTTGACACTCTCCTAGCTCCACCAGAGATCGACCCTGAGTCAGCCCCTACAACACCGGTTGATAATACGTTGTTCGATGCTCTATTCGGGGATAAGATGCTACCTCATGCATCTTCCCATCATGCTGGGAAGCACCCCCGCTCCAGTCGGGTTTCTGATGATACTGAGGCCGGGAGAGCAAGCAAGAGGGAGCGCCATGAGCTTGAGGTAGCACGGAGGGCCTCTATAGTTGATGAGGAGATGCACCAGCAGCGGGCTAAGGAGGTAGGTGTTGGTGCCTCTATTAGTGTGAGCACTACTGATGGTGCAGTGAGAGGAGATGTTAGCACTACTGAGGGTGACCTGATTGTTGATCCAGTGGGATTCGGGAAATCGGACCCACCTGCTTGTTGATAGGTCTTCGGCGCTACGTGCCACAGGTTTGCTTCACCCAATCCTTTATTCTTTACTTTTTGTGCATTGGTAACAATTGCACTCTATTATGTTAGGGGTGGGGTAAATGAATTGTGACTGATAGGGTGAAGTCTGAGTAACCCAACTCATAATCCTCTCTTGGGCTTTTCTTGCCTATGTTCTTTTTCCCCAAGAGACTGTTTTAATTTTTGTTGAACCAGCATGTGTAGGAATGTATTCGTAAGAGTAATGAAAAATAAAAGCATGATGGCATGAAAGAAAAGCATGATAAAAATGATTCCTGTCAAAAAATTGTTTAATTGTGATGAATCTATAATCTTGATGAGTTGAATGTGTTAGATCTAAATGTGACATGATAAGAACCGATTTGACCTCATGACTTAAGCTAAAAACTTAAATTGGGTAATCTGATAATCTGATAATGAAACAAGGTGTCAAGAGTGTGTGAGGATAGTTGAATGTTCAAACAGTCTTATGCCGATCTAGAAATTGCCCCGTTGGTCCTGCTAGGATAATCTAGGCTAGAATTTGGGAAGTGATCATAGGTCATTGTTCAAATTAGTCCACTTAAGCCTAAAATGAGCTAACCTAATGGTAGCATTGTTCCCTTTTGATCCAAATATTTGAGCCTAAAATTGACCATTTCATTTGATTCACCTAACTCACCTTCCCTTAAAATATTGTCTTGGCCCCGGTCCTTACTTGGACATGTGCACCTTGACTTAGGCCAAAAGCCTAAGTTGAGGGTGGCTAAGCCAAAAGCGACCTTGATCTTGGCCCTGGTCCGACATCGGACATTGTTTGTAGACACGTATTTTTGACCGAACTTAAAATTTTGCACCATTTTTAGAGCTGAAATATTTTTATAAATATAAATTAAATATTTTGACTTTTCTCTTATTTTGTTAAGTTTATTTTAAAAGATTTGAAAACAACAAAAATAGAATCCCTTTTTAAGGTAAGTTTTATTTTCAATTGTTTAAAAAGAAATGAAAGATTACAAAAAATCTATATTATTTTTGAATTTAAGCTTTTATAAATAAACTAGTATTATTTAATTGTTTTTATATATATAGCTAGTTGACTTTTTCTTAGATTTTTATTAATTTTAAATAATTAGTTGATATGTTATTATAATTTAT
>JAJONS010045465.1:0-10249 GCA_029582315.1 Solanum tarnii x Solanum tuberosum | reverse complement strand
GCAAGCAAAGCACGAGTTCTTCAGAGGTCAACTTGGAGTTTGCTGTTTTGAATCAAGGGGGAGTGTTGAAAAGTGATTCAGATACTTGACCAAGTCTTTAGGAGTTTGTTAGTTAGTTTCCTTTATCTTAGCATGTTTAGATATTGTGGCAGATTAGTAGCTAATTAGTAGTTAGTGGTTTAGTGGACCTAGATTTTAGTATTTTCTGTTTTACAGTAAGCCTATTTATAGGCAGACTTGTTGCTTCCATTATAAATCAGAAACAAAAACTTCTGCAGTAGCTTTTACTTCTGTTTTTGCTCTATTTTTCTGTTCACTTTCTCCTTTACTTCCTTTTTCTTTCCAACAATCATTGCATTTAAACCATTATAACAAATCTATAAAATGTAACAAGGGACACACGTGCAACGCATGTGTTCAGAAACCAAATGATTCAAAATCTAATAGTCCATATCATTTAAATTAAGAAGTCCTTCTCGCCTAATTTATTGATAATTAAAAAATTTTGAATTGTCGAAATTGAATCAATGAGGGTTTTGAAGGTAATAACTCAGCGTCCAAGAGTAGACTATAAAATGCGAGATACCCTCATTCGCTTCACCATTTCATTCAATTTTTTGGACAATATCTTGGCAAACCAAAAAGAGACATTCGAGCCAATAAGGCAAACACTATTGCGCTTCTTCATTCAATCCAACTATTAAGTGAATAATTCAGCGTCCAAGAGGAATATAAACACGACGAAGAGGACATCGATTCACTTTCTCATTTTATTCAATTCGAATTTGCTCATTAAGTCTCGTACTATGTATGTAGGACTCAAATTATGTGATGGTACGTTTCATTTTCTAATTTAATCTATTTTCTTGGTTCTGGATTTATGGACCATCTCTAACATATATGAGGTCTCACTTTTTTGCTTTCCTTGAATATATGATAAAATTGATTTTTCCTATGTTCGGTCCTAAACTTTGATTGTTTTTTATCTTATGGAGTTTTTTAAACCACAACTTTGTATGAGTATGTCTTAATCTAGTTAAGTTTGATAAGGATGATTGAAAAAAAAAACATTTTTTCTTTTTTGTTTCTTAATTATTGTGCTTCTTAATTTTATCAAAAGAAAAAAAAAACTATATTCTTTCTTGATTCGAATTTCTAGAATTGAGAAAAATTAATTTTATTCGTTTTTCAACTTTGAACTAATTAGAATGGAGGAAAGATTTAACTTTGAGTGGGCATGAGTAATTAATTCAATAAATTTGCTGATAGATCTTGTCTTTTATATTTTATAGTATAGAATGTTCAATATGTTCGAATTACAAAAGAAAGAGAAAGAGGATGCCAATAAGAACCAGAAATATGAAGAACACAATGATGCAAATCTGAAAAGAATTGAGAGGTATATAATTCATTAACTTAACATGTTGTGAATCAAGTAGACTTTGTACGGGCTTATGTGTTAGAAGTCGTGAATGGGGCTGATTTAGATGGGATTATTGGGCCGAGTAAAATACTAGAGAGTTTTATTTGGAATCAGGCCCAATTATCAATAAGTTAAATAGGATTAGGGATTAGACAAAAGAGTTATGCGTATTATGAAGAAATCGTCTGTTCCTCTCATCTTCTTTCTAGAATCTTAACTTCCCATCTCAATTCTTATCTTTATCTTTAGTTACTTGTTATTTCGGTACTTCTCTTTGTAATTCAAGTGTTGTTATTATAATTTGGTTATCAATGAATATAATGTTTATGTATCTGTATTGAGAATTCGGGTTCGTTTCATTGGTGCTTTCATCTAGAGGTCGCTTTAATGGAGGACTATAGAGTACTCAAGGCTTCCGTTGATGATTCAATTTGTGATTCAATACAAGAGATGAAGGATTCTATCCATAAGGATCTCACTGAATTCCGTTTGATGTTGTTGGAGATTTTGGAGGGAAAGGCTATGACCTCTTTTGAACCCCAAATTACAGTTAAGAGCACCAAATTATGGCAGTTTAGAGGCAAGAATCCGGAAGCTTGGATAGTCCAAGCGGAGCATTATTTAGATTTTTATAAAATTGAGGAAGATCAGAAGCTTAATGTGGCATCGTTATACCTTGACGGTGAAGCATTGAAATGGTACTAATGGCTATTTCGGAATAATCAATTAATTGATTGGCCTCATTTCGTTGATAAAGTGAGAATTCGATTCAAACAGAAAGGATACAAGTCCATGGAAGGGAGATTTGCCAATCTCGGACAGTTACCATATGTGATTGAGTACCAAAATTGTTGTGAGGATAGCTTCGGTGAATCAGATGTACTATTCCCAGGCCGCACGTATGTCCAACCACAATGGAGCAACATAACTAACTCACTTTTATCACAACATCACGGTGAACAATTGGAATGCAAAAGCAATACCAATGCACACAAGGTGCTTGATGGATCGTTTGATATGCACAAAGATGCAAATTCTCTCGGTAAATCCAGCAAGCCTATTGAACTTTTCATTCCCCCTAATGATATGGTAAATTCTGTCTCCAAAATTGTTGTGGTACATAGTTGTGGTGATGATGTTAAAAATGAAGACAAGAATGATGAAGAGGAAATTTTTACCATAAAAAACGAACCTATAGAATTTGTTATTGCGAATGCATATAAGCCTTCATTTTGGAATAATTCTATAGTATCTATTCCCTGTGACCTTTTCATTTTTGATATTCGCAAAGGTTTGGATGATCGTTGGAATCAATTATTCGCTAGACACTTCGGAAAATTCTACCCTTTTGGGCTTGTTCAACCTTGGGAGGAGATGCATTCTAATCCTTCCACTTTCAGTTATGCCAACCTTACGAGCAAAGTTACTAATGGTGGTCGGGACTATGTTGGCTGCTTTATCAAGCGTCCGGAATTTGTTGAATGTGATGGTTATGATCTTAAATGTTTGGATTCTCAAAGCAATTTAGTTGAAAAGAGTATAATTTTACATGTATGGGATCCTGGTATACACCGAGTGCTTGTGAAGTTAAAACGTTT
Source organism: Solanum tarnii x Solanum tuberosum (assembly GCA_029582315.1). Taxonomy (NCBI): domain Eukaryota; kingdom Viridiplantae; phylum Streptophyta; class Magnoliopsida; order Solanales; family Solanaceae; genus Solanum; species Solanum tarnii x Solanum tuberosum. Next base: position 7,228 of record JAJONS010045465.1, on the reverse strand, counting down.
GAATGGTAGCATTTTTTCCACAACCAAACTCAAGATGTTTTTATGAATGCAAAGCATCTTAAGAGACCAGTGTGCATACTAACTGTGCATCAACGAGAATTCTTCCTTGATGGTGATGGAATTGATAAGTGGACCGTGCAGCATTGGAATTCTCAGAAAGTAGATCACCAACAGCTATTTGAAATTTTCGGACAAGAACGTGGGCCTATTCTTCCAAAGTGGACTACAGAGCGATGTGGTAAATATAGAAGGGTTGAAGATTTGGATGGTAACAACAAAATAAAATGCAATATGTGTCATATAGTTGTCCATCAAGAATTCCATGGGCTTGAAGTTGCTTACCATAATGTGGATACTAAAGAACGTGCTCTTTGGATTCTTAGTATTCCTTGCAATAGTTGTCTCAAGGCATGCGTGATTTGCGAATATCTTCAAGGATCTGACAATCTATGTTCTAAATGTACCACCAATTTTCGTGTTCTGCGTGCTTTGCAAGCTGGATACCATATGGCCTTGATCGAGTTCGATAGCTGGTCGAATCACATTAGCCGGTACCTCAGTGCATTGACTCAAACCGACATAGGAGCAACATTGTCCTTGAGATTTCGTCCAGTCCGTGTTGATGTATTTCCACCCCATACTATAATATTTAGCAATGCACATGTTGCTGAGAATGTTACGTTTGATATTGCCTTAGTCAAGTGGCTATTAATATACTCCCTCCAAAGGATTGACCAAGAAGACACACTAGTCGTTAAAGCAACTCCTAACATATATCCAAGTCTTAACAAGTTCGCTGCTATGATATCCATATTGTTCTATCCGAACCTTGAGGACAAGGTTCTTATTCAGGATGAGGGTATTGTTGTGAATCAAGTAGACTTTGTACGGGCTTATGTGTTAGAAGTCGTGAATGGGGCTGATTTAGATGGGATTAATGGGCCGAGTAAAATACTAGAGAGTTTTATTTAAAATCCAGGCCCAATTATCAATAAGTTAAATAGGATTAGGGATTAGACAAAAGAGTTATGCGCATTATGAAGAAACCGTCTGTTCCTCTCATCTTCTTTCTAGAATCTTAACTTCTCATCTCCATCCTTATCTTTATCTTTAGTTACTTGTTATTTCGGTACTTCTCTTTGTAATTCAAGTGTTGTTATTATAATTTGGTTATCAATGAATATAATGTTTATGTATTTGTATTGAGAATTCGAGTTCGTTTCATAACATCTTACCATTAATTCTTATCCTTAAGTAATTAGTTTTAAAATTAATTGTACTAATTGAATCATGTTTTAGTTTGACTTGAAGAAGACGACTCTTGAATTTTGATTTAATATGAGAGGAGTCGACAAGAACTCGAAAAATTATGTATTAATTATGTATTTCTTTTTTCATCTATATTGTAATGGTTAAGGGATTAAGAAGGATGCGTATTCTGTATTTTTCTCTCTCTTTATTTTTTTTGTGTGTTTTTTCTCTATTAGGCTATTTAATTTAATTTTCTATGAATTTTTAATTGTCTTAAGTCTGCATTGAGCAGAAATTAGTCATTTGTGACTTTGTTGAAAAATTGCTATTTGCCAATTGAAGTTCCAAATTTACAGTTGGCTACTTAAAAGGAATTAAATTTAAACATTAAAATACGCCCACCATTTGGTGTTTTTCCTCATATTTTTAAGAATTTATTTGTAATTATTGTATTTTATTACTTATTATATGCAATTTTAATTAGTTTAACAAATTGATAAGAAAATCACACAGCACACACATATAATGCATGTGTCCAAAAACTAGTATTTAATTTATAATTATTGAATTTTATTACATATTACACGCATGTTTTTATAGAATTTGAACCAGGGCTGGTCATAAATACTGAAAAAATGAAATATCGAACCGAACCAATTTTTTTTATTTTTCGATTCATATTTTCTGTAACTTCGGTTTTTCTGTTTGATTTTCAGTAACATAATTTCGTATTTCGGTTTAACCGAATTTTATGCACTACTATACATACTATATTATATATTATTTAATAATATATCATATCATATATATATATATATATAAAAGAAAATCCTAGTCCAGCCTATGTGGCGCCACCACAAACAAGAATTCCCTTTTAATTTATTTATTTACAAAACTAGCCTTCTCCTTTCATGAAAAGTTGTGACTTTAATGAAAAGTAGTGACTTTTATGAAAAATTATGATTTTTCTGAAAGTTGTAACTTGTATGAAAAGTAGTAACTTTTATGAAGAGTTGCAACTTTTATGAAACGTTGTGACCTTTCCGAAGAGTTGTAACTTTTCCAATGAGTTGTGACCCTTTCGACAAGGTACAATAAGAATTTGTTCACACTATCATTTGTTGTCTATAAATAGAGGGATTTCCTGTCACTATTATTTATAGGGTTTTTTTTTCCGCTATAGGGTAGTCAAATTCAAATTCATTAATTAAGCTTCTTATGAAGTTTGTTTCATTCTTCAAAAAAAATTTCCTCCAATTTCATGGAGTTTAATCTTTCCTATAAGTGAAAGTGATTCATGTAACAATGGAAATTCCTTTTTTCTATCTTAGTGAATTTCTTTTACCTTTGTTAAAAAATTTCAGCAAGGATGATTGAAAATTGATCTTCTCTTTTGTCCCTTTCTTCAGTTTTCTTCATATAAACAATGAAAATTGATTTTAATTGCAATGCGACATTACTACTCTTGCACCTCTCTGCCCACAACTCATAACGCTTTTGAAATGGTTGAATTCATTACATTTGGTTCTTTAGTAGACAAATCTTTTATTTCTGCCACTATTATTTGTAGGTTTTTTTTTGCAATAGGACAGTCAAATACATATACATTTATTAAGCTTGTTATGAAGTGTGTTCCATTTCTCAAAGCTTTCTTCCTTCTATTTTATTAAGCTTAATCTTTTACCGTAAGTCATAGTGATTCATGTATCCCTTGCAATTTCTTTTTGCTATTTTTGTAACTTTTTTTTTGAACTCTGTTAAAAATTTCGGTGAGGATGATTGAAAATTATCTTCTCTTTTGTCCCTTTTTACAGATTTCTTCATATACTTTTTGGGGAAATTGCTTGTGGATTGTGTTATATTTGATAGCATACAACAATAAACATGTGATTACTAATATGGAACCAATGATGATGTTTGTTAAAAGAACCAAATAGATTGCTCTCTTGCTTGCCACAGTTAGTATATTATTATTTTTTTCTTAGGTACAAACATTTTGTATGGATTGAGGTATACATCCTATCGTCTATATTGAAGAAAATTATTGAATTTTTTCCAGCAGATAATGAAGAAAAACACAGCTACAAAGGCTCGAAAAAAAGCTCATAAAAAAACTTGGTTTATTATCAGTTCCTTGCAAGGCTCTCCAAGTAAAAGTTTTTCCCCTATTTCTTCACTTCTCAATCCTGGCAATAGTAATGGCTATTATGAGACAATGAGGAAAAACATTTATGATACTCACAATTTTATGGTCATTTTTAACATATACATAATACAACATACTATAATAAAAAAGAGATTGATGGAGGTTCATAAGAAAGGAGTCGAAGGTCCTCCATTTGAATTTAGTTAATTATGTTCTTGTATGGACATGATGTTCCACTTTACTTGGGAGTATTGTTGTTTGAGGCTTTTTGGTCTCTTCTTTAATGTCTAATGTTGTTCTTTATAACTTCTTGGAATTTAGCAATTTTTATTACTTCTGACCAACTATTTCCATGGAGATTTTCTTAGACTTCTTTCTTATACTTAAAATCTCTCTATGGCTCATAATTTTTGTATAGCAAAAATGAAAATTAAAACAAATATTGCACTTTAAGATTTCAGAAGAATGCTTTACCTTAAGATAAAATGTTTTTGACAATGTAGTGTATGTATCGAAAATATGAATATTACAGAATGACCATATGTAAGCTTAGTAAAATAGTTCAATTCCGTGCGAAGCATGGGTAATTTACCTAGTTATTAATACTTTTGTTTCCTTTTCTCCCCATAGCAAGCACTTAGCATTTAGCCCTTAGATTTTCATGATTCCAAATTTTCAATCGTTTATCTGTTTCTGCGGCTCGCATTTAACTGTTCTAATAGATCTATAAAAAATAACTAAGGACTCACGTGCAACACACGTGTCCAGGAACTAGTTGATATAAAACTCGAATAGTCCATATCGTTGAAATTTAGAAGTCATTCTCGTCTTTATTGATAAGTAGCAAATTTGAATGATCAAAATTGAACAAATAAGGTTTCATGGGAATAACCCAATTTCCAAGAATAGACTATAAAGCGCGAGATACCCTCATTCACTTCATCATTTCAATTCAATTTTTTAGGAGAGTATCTTGGCGTCCAAAAAGAGGCATTCAGACCAGTAAGGGAAACCCTATTGTGCTTCTTCATTCAATCTAATTATTAAGTGAATAACTCAACATCCAAGAGGAATATAAACACGACGAAGAGGATATTGATTCACTTTCTCATTTTATTCAATTTAGTTTTGCTCATTAAGTCTCCTACTATAGAGGACTCAATTATGTGAAGGTGAGTTTGATTCTATTCAAATCACATTTTCTCATTTAATCTATTTTCTTGGTTCTGAATTTACGAACCATCTCTAACCAATATGTGGTTCTTCTTAGTTTAGCAATGTTTGTACTCACTTTTTGTTTTTCTTGAATTTGTGATAAAATTGATTTTTCCTATGTTCAGTCCTAGATTTTGATTCTTAATCTAGTTATGTTTGATAAAAGTAAAATATAATGATGATTGAAAAAAAAAATCCTCTTTTGTTTAGTATGCTTGAATAACTAAAGAATGAGAAAAAAGATGCAAATAAGAACCAGAAATTTGAAGAATCGAGAGTGTATATAGTTAATTAATTTTACATCTTATCATTGTCTTATATTGATTATTTTTAAATTTTATCCTTATCATTAAGTAATTATTATTTAAATTAATTGGAGTATTAGTGGTCGAATTTAAAATGTCAAAATAACATCAATAAAATTAAATTGGTAAAATAAATACTTAATTAATATTTTTTTTGTAAGGAGAGTGCAAAATATAAACTAGACAAATATAGAAGCACAAAGGGAGTAATTCAAAACTTCCGATCAAAGAGGAAAAAGATGCAAAGTACTACCATGTGCAACAAGGAGTACCAGAGAGTACAATGATCAGTTCCAATATTATTGACTTCATCATTATTGTAATTTTCATATCTTCTGTTTATCTAATTATGTCCATTTTTTTCTTTATTTTCTATTTATGGTTCATCTCTCATTAATTTTGGAAGATTATAATTAATAAGATTGATGGAAGCTTGTTCATTTTTCACCATAGCTTAGAAGCCATTTTTCTTTTCCTCTTATTTTCTTGTCTTTCAAACATAACATATTTTGATTAGTCTTTGAGTACGTGCTTCGCACGTATATCCTATATTCATTGTCACATAATTTTTTTTAAAATAATTATATTATACAATAAAATTCATTGTCACGTATATCCTCCTTATAATTGATTACTCCAAAGCAACAATAGTAGACTTTTTTTTAACTTGATTTGCGATTCACAATATACCTCATTAAAATTACATTCAATCCACCACATCTATTGATGGTTTACCGTATTTGTCTATCTGGACTTGATGATTCAGTCCCACCAAAAATTGAAGTGATTTTTTTTATTGAATTTTTTTTGACATTTCAAGTCAAGGTGCATACACAGCTAACACTCTCATCTTTAACCAAACAAACTTTTTTTTTAATTTTCAAATCAATTGTTTTGTCAAGGCCCATACACCACCATATACTGTTATAGACTTTTCTTCTTTTTTGTTTTTCTTCTAAAAAATTAATTGATTAACTAATTATTTCCTACTTGACTACCATTAAATTAAAGTTAATCTCTACAATGCATTATACTACGTTATGTAGTATTGTATAATACTTTGGTAAGACTAATAGTGTAATAATTGGACCAAAACAACTTGCAGAGACTTGAAAATTGTGAAATTTTCGTCTACTAAAATATCAAACAAAATGAATTATAAGTGATAGAATTTTTCTTTTGTAGCTTTTATTTGAACTTTTCTTTGCAATAACTCAAGCATTAATTTGGGAATATGTAAATTCATTAGAAGTACTATTAGAATAAAAGTTTGATCATAGTTAAGTTAATATTGAATCAAGTGTAAACCAAATAACACTCTTATATATATATTCTAACCAATCAAATAAAAAATGATTTTTGACTTGATATTTTTTTTTTCAAGGTCTATATACCAAGAAATACTCTTATCCCAGCTAATCAAAAGTTTTAGGAATCTTTACCTTTAAGTCAAGTTCTATACACCAAGTAACATTCTTATCCCAACCAATCAAAAAATTTAAAGGATTTTTTACTTAAAGTTTTATTGTCAAGGTCTATACATCAATAATCAGTCTATTCTTATCCTAATTAATCAAACTCTTTTTGATTTATTGGCTTGAGAAGTTTTTGTCAAGACATATACACTAATTAATACTATTCGACGGTGGCTTTGAGAAGACTTTAAATTGATTAAGGCAGTTTAGAACATATCTTCTTCTTATCAACTTCTTATGCGGGACTTTATTTGTACACCCAACAAACATAACATCGAAGCATTCTGTCGTGACTCATACTTTATTTTATCTCCAAAATTAAAAGAACACACTAAAATTAAAAAATCTCATTCTAGATTATCAAAAAAGAAAAAAAATGTTGGCAGTTTTGACTTAGAAGTTAAAGGTCTATACATCAACCAACACTTTTATCCTAACCTATCACTATTGTTTGGAATTTTACTAATTAAACTTTTTTGACAAAGTCTATACACCAATTATGTAACATCCGGCAATTTGAAATAGCTAAGAAGAGGCTTAGAATTTGAAAATTTTCATTTTTCTTTTTTGGAAAGGATTTGAAAATTTGGGAAATTTGGCTAAGTATGGAAATCAGTGATTTTTGGCCAACTTTGAGCAGTCATAACTTCTAGCTTAGGATGAGTTAGGAGTAGTTCCAGTTATGGTTGTGAAGCTTGTGGAATGATCTTTCCAACGCCACCGAGTTTGCTCAATTCCGAGTTCGTATGAGCGAGTTATGGCCTTTGAAAGTTGGGCAGTTGACAAGAAATCCGTCCGGGAAATCATTAAGGGCATTTTGGTCTTTTCCCTAGCTT
>JAJONS010045464.1:0-13847 GCA_029582315.1 Solanum tarnii x Solanum tuberosum | reverse complement strand
ATCTAGAAGGGGGGTGGGGGGGGGGGGATTCAGCATACCTATCGCAAAGCAAACAAAGTGGCATATGCTTTAGAACAGGATGGAACTATAATTTGACGCAGACCAACTATATTTGCTGCTTGGAAGCTCCACCAATGTTTGTCTTGGAAAATCTAGAAGAAGACATAGCGGGTACTTATTTTGTTAGGATGACTAAAGCCCGTACTAATCTAGACAAATGTATTATTAGTACTACTACAACTCCAAATCCTTTCTAGATAACTATAAATAAATATAAAATACTAAAAATATTAGAAAGATTACCTATAAATATTTATCATGTAATGACTAGCAGACATTGAAGAGCAAGGTGTGCTATCCAAGCATGCATGCATTCTTCAAAGTTACAAAACCTACTTTAGTGAAAGCGACCTTCCCACGGATGCTCTTGGCCCTTTGAAAATGAATTTTTTGATGTTCAGCCTAGATAAAAACTCGAAACTAGAAGGATTTTGGATTGATGTCCCCCTTCATATTTGTATTTATCTTAAAGATATATCATATTAGTTACCTCTTTTAAGAGGATAGTTTGAGCAATTATCTCAAACTAGAGAAAGAGTATATTTTATACATTTGAGAATAAGTATATATATTATTGGGAGTAGTATTGAGCACCGATATGGGGATTATTTCAGACAACTCAAAATCCTCATAAACCATGTATGGCAACATGGATAAAGGATCATGCTTTTTAGATAACTCCTTATTGCTTTCGAGCATGGCTTAGTGGATCAACTTAATTGAGGTGTTCTATACCCTAGCAAGCTATAATGCAATTTTGACAACATGCGCGAGATGTTGTATCATCACGTAGCTCATAGTGATAGTTTTCGGTTAGATAATCTTCCAAATAGAGTTAAAAGTGTGTTTTTATTATATCACTTAACATGTTGAGTTCAGAAATAAGTAAGCATATTTTCAAGGTTTTAATGATTTCATTTCCTTACTTATTTACATTCAGTTGAGTATATATTATATCTACTGCAGTTCTTTCATTTTGTAAATTATTATTAAACTATATTACGTACTTGTGCATTCAATGTACTGATGTCATTCGACTTGCATCTATTAAAGATGCAAATACAGGTTCTTAGGAACCTCAACAAGATTTGGTTGAGATCACTTCGTCTGCTTGCCTGCTTTTGAGTAAGACCTCCTTGCTTTCGGAGGACTCTAGGTTTATGAATTGTTAGTATTAGTAATATTTTGAGTAGTAGTGGGTCGGGTCCCAACACTCATCTATATACAGTAGAGGCTTCATAGATAGATAGTTTTGGAGAGTCTTTCAGTTTTCAGATATTTTATTTAAACTTATATTTCATACTTAGTATATTCAGTAAAGTTTTGAGATACAATAATTTTTTTTTAAACGTTTCTTTTAATTTGATGCTTATGTATGCTTGAGTTAGTCTTTCGCTTGTAGTCAGCAAGGATGAGGGTTGGCTTGGGGACCAACAGTGGTTTTCAAGTTCTCGCCACTTCTAAGGTGTAGGCTCGGGTCGTGAAAATCTTGGTATCAGAGCACAAAGTTCAAGTGTCCTAGGGAGTCTATGAAACCATGTCAGTAGAATCTTATTTATGGTTGTGAGGACCCCACTTCTATAAATGAGGGACTACAAACATTTGAGAAAAGTTTCCCTTCTTCCATACTCTAAATCGTGCAATAAAACTGTGTCATACGAAACTTATTCATACTCGTGTATTTTCTCAAATCCATTCAATTACCCCTCATACTCAAGGTGGTTGAAATAGCAAAGCCCATATCCTTATCGATGAGTTACTCTTAGCTAATGTCTTTAGAAAGTCATAAGATTGCAGAGGGGCTTGTGAGAAGCCCGAGAGTAAGCTTAAATGTTTATATTCGAAAGATTGCACTCTTATTCATATAAATCGTGCGTTCGAGCTAGAAGCGAGATGTACTCCCAAAATCTCTTCTCTAAATTTTATTCAAATGAGACCCTTATGAGATGAGTATGTTCTAGAATGCGTGAGTAGTAATTATCATCTGAAAGATCGTATGAGTTATGCTGTTATGAGCTTCTGGTAATAGAGGTGCCCAGAATTAGAAGAATGCATTTAGAAGTATAGAAATCTAAGGTAGAGAAATAGTTATGAAATAATTTATGTTGTTGCAATCATGTGCTCAGTAGGCCATTAATGAGGAGTTTTCCTTTATGTGTAGGCTAAAGAATAATAATTTTGTGTGGATTTCATGATAGGAGATAAAGGAATAGTTATAGGTCATGATGAGTTAGAGTACACTTTTACCAGAAATGAGTTTAAGTCAATGTGTTACTGTGTTAGCGAAGACCTACTATAGTTGTTGAATGGAAGACTAGAGTATTCATGAGGTGATAGATCTAATCTAGGCTTATGATTTTTGGAAGTCAGAGTCCCAGGGTATTTAGAAGGTTATAGAACTAATTGGGGAATGATGTATAGTGAGTTGGTAAATAGTACTAAGGTTGTGAAAGAGAATATGTTGATAGATTGTAAGTAGATAGATTATGAGGCAAGGATCAACTTTTTGTGCCATGATGTTTCAGGGATCTCGTGTTTTATTGATTATATCTACTAGTTGTAAGTTAGTGTAGTGTATGAGAAGTGGTTGTTGCCCATGTCTAATACTAGACACTAAGCTTGAATTAGAGATGAGGGTCGTGATAAAAAAAGATGGCAACATGAGGATGAAGATGTTATTTCTGAGATTGGTATATTTGACATAGATTAGGTGAGAAATTAAGATGTTAGTTGTAATAAATTTCAGTTGTACAACTGTGGTATTATGACTCTTATACGAGAGCAATAAAATGAGGCTAAGTCATTAGATTAGCAAGACCATTAAGGGGTGTACCCGAGATCGTATGAAGTCGGATGAGGTTCTAATTGAGTTAATAACTCTATATGTGCCTAGATAGTATATTTGATTATCAATGTGGAGTAGACTGATATAAGAATTATGTATTACCCTTAAGAGTTGGTCGAAGGGACTATATATAGCCAAAGATCAGCCTTTCAAATATAGTTCAAGTTTTCCTCCGGTTAGATTGATATGAACATAGAAGGACGGTACTAGTGGACTAAGAAGAAGAAGTCATACTATTAAGAGTTTGATTAAACGACTTTATAGGTAAGTGCGGGTAGCGATTATAGAAAGTCTTCTATAGAAGCAGGAAGAGATAAAAGAAGCAACTTAGAAAGAAGTCCTAGAAGGAATCTTAGTATTTGCACATGAAGAATTTTGTAGACATGGTATTAGCATGCCCCGATTATTCCAGTAAAACAAATATAGACCAATTTAGAGATGATGTAATAGATTCATATCTTTTAAGTATGAGCTTTAGACCTAAGGGGGGAGATTATAAGATGAGAAACCAAGTCAAGTGTTGTGAATCAGATAATGATGTGTTCAGAAAGAGTTAAAGTGATATATCGATCCATTCATACTCTAGCGTATTCCTCAAAGTTCAGTTATTACAACATCATGTTGTTGTTCCTAATATCATAATTGTGTCTATGACTTATGCTCATACACTTCAGGTGGATTCACATCTATTCTCAATTCCCAGAATGAGGGGCAAAGAATTTAGCCCATTGATGTCACTCTTACTCCATAAAGTTATGGATATTAGCCTCATAAATATGAATCTATTCATACAAGCACTTGTATCTCATAGTTTTCTCAATTTTTCGAATTCATGATTTACTCTCAATGGATAGCAACATAATATTATGTCATGCATATTCTTATATCAGATATCTTGAATGAATCGTACTAATGATCTTTCTCCCTAGGCTCTTTTAGTGATCCTTTGTAGTTTTGATAGCGATGTTATCGATAGTAGTTGAGTTATTATAGAAGGAGAGGGTAAATGTTTTTTATTTTGTTACTTGTGGTCTTCTTATTCCATCTAAACTTATAATACGGAGGAGGAATAGGATGGTGTTTTACTATGAGTAATAGTTAAATGAGAGAAATTAGTCGGTTCCTGGTAGTAATGTGTGAAATTTCAGTTGGTCGAGATAATGAGAGAATGATAAATTCTTAGAAGGATTGGTTAGTAGAAGTCCATAGAGTGGATATAGTCTTGGACTTGAATGTTTTACTGTTAACATGTGGACAAATGCATGATGCATTAGATGTTTCTTGATATGGGTTCAAGGTTGGTTGAAGGCAGCTATAAAGAGAAGTATTCTTCGGATGATATTCCCTATGGAGGTATAAAACCCGAATCCTTTGATTTACATTAGAATATCACCTTATGTTAAGTACGTTGTGATTTTGAGTTAGGCTTGAATATAGTAAGAGCATATGGTTAGACTCGGACCTTTGTAAGAGTAGTCATATACCCTTGTTGGAGCTATGAGTTGCAGCCAATGAAGTCCTGTGACAAGAAAGAAGAGCAGAATTCAGAAGTGTTTCTAAACTTCAAAACTATCAGTCATATCACTCAAGGTTTGGTATAATTATTCTTACTTCATGCCCAGATATCCTTGCTTCATGTAAGATAACTTCAGATAGAGCATGACTTTGTTCAAAATAATAACGTTCTTGACTTATGTGTTATACACAGTTCCAAACTCTTAGTAGGAATTAGTTCCGCCTATGTTGTAGGCAAGTTTAAAACTCAGAAAGATAGTAAGAGTAACTCCTTTCCTTGACATTTTTAGTCCAGCCATCATTCGCGGACGAATGATCCCAAGGGGGAGATATTGTAACACCCCAAAAATTTCTAAGATAAGACTCAAACCATTCTTCATTTGTGAGTAACATTGTACCGAGTGAATCTTATTTGTTCTTAGGTTTTAAGGTCAATTATTTAGTGTGGGAATAATTTTGGATACGAATTAAGGTCACTCGAATCCCCTAACACAAAGTTGAGTGGAAAGCTTTCTTTCCGACTGAGTTGCACTATGAGATTTTACTTGGGTTAGCTTCAAATTACCATATCTTTTAACACATAAAGATTTAGATGGCCCATAACCTACCAAATGGAAGGTATTTGAGTCCTCTTTCATACTCCAACAAATTTTCTTAATTTCGAGCTCGGAGTAAAAAGTTATGCCTGTTTGAGTGAAGCCTCTCTAATTAAGGCATCTGATTCATTTTAGAAAAGGGTATTTTGTTCTTTCATTTTCCCACTAGGCCTACCAAATTTTTCCTCACTCAATTAAGGGTTTAATAAGATGATAAACCATTCTTCGTCGTTCCTAAACACTTCAAGAATAAGAGAAGAGTTCAAGAGGAGAAAGAGCTAGGTTTTGAGCATTCATCAGGATCCCGTCGATTTTTGCCAAGAACATTGTGCTGAACTTGTTAGTCCTCATGTCGTACATATAATTCATCCATGAAATCGTCCATGAAATCATTGTATTTAAAATATTCCTGAGTAGTTCTTGATTATAGTTTCATTTTTTAACAAGAAGGTTATGAGTTTTTCGGGTTGAGGATCTTTAGTATGACTTGTGTTTCTTAAAAGGATTATATGATATTCTCTTTTAATCGTGTCGGTTTTGAGAAACAAGAAGAGTTTAGGAGAAATTCCCCAATTCTAACCTAGTTTGAAGCTTGAATTTTACCAAAAACAATTTATCGAAGTCGTTAGGAAATGGCTGGGGCGGCGCGCCATAAGTACGGCAAGAGTGCTGGGGTGATGCGCTAGCAGTAAGCCCAAATCCAGCCCCAACACTTTGGGGTCTGGTGGCACACCTGGCGTACTCGGGTGACGGCCAGCAGTACTCCAGAGTCACTGAGTAATTTTTTTCTTGTTTCATCCAACACATGTTCCTTTAAGTTGTGGCAATGTTTCCCTTCTTTGCATTGTCTCCTAAAGGATCTATTCCCTCTTAAGAGTTCCTGCATGTTCTAAAAACATGCCTTAATTTTCATTCAAAACTCAAGTGAATTTAAGATAAAATTTCAAGAGCTTTTATTCAGTTCTGAGTACTCAATCTATATTGTTATTGAGGTCCTTGAGTTGATTCGTTCATGTCCATATTTCCGCATGAACCCTATGAATTGAGTATTCTTGAGATGAGTAGTATCGTTGAGTTCTTAGTACTTGGTTCTTGAGTTCTGACTATTTAATTTTCTAAATTGTTATTGAAATTCTTTAGTTGATTCATTCCTGTCTATATTTCAAAACCATAGTTTGATTTGTAAATTTTGAGAATCTTTTAAAGCGAGCGAATGTGTTTTAAACTGAGTTTTTGAGGAAGTAAGGGGGAGTTTGAGAAAGAGCATAAGGAAACTAAGTATTTTCCAAATGTGTCATTCTTACATGAAGAAAGAGAGTATTATTTTGAAAAATGAGAAACTTTGATTTTTGAACGAGTTTATGAGTTAAGAGATATTTCAGAGTAGTTGCCTTTTTTAAGAGGATAGTTTGAGCAACTATCTCAAGCTAGAGAAAGAGTATGTTTTATACATTTGAGCATGAGTATATATATTATTGGGAGTAGTATTGTACACGGATATGGGGATGAGTTCATACAACTCAAAATCCTCATAACCCATGTATGCCAACGTGGATAAAGGATCATACTTTTTTTATGACTCCTTATTCGTTTCGAGCATAGCTTAGTGGATCCACTTAGTTGAGGTGTTCTATACATCGGCAAGGTATAGGACAGTTATGGAAGTGTGGGTGAGACTCTCTATCATCACGTAGCTCATAGTGATGGTTGCCGGTTAGAGAATCTCCAAAATAGAGTTAAAGTGAATATTTTATTTTATCACTTAACATGTCGAGTTCAGAAATGAATATCTTTGGAAAGTTTTAATGATTTCATTTCCTTACTTGTTTACATTCAATTTAGTATGTATCTATATCTATTGCAGTTCTTTCATTCACTAAATTGTTATTCAACTATATTACATACTCGTACATTCAATATATTGATTTCATTTGAACTGAATCTTTTAATGATGCAGAAAGGTTCTTAGGATCCTCAAGAGTCTGTTGAGATCACTTCGTCTGCTCGCCACCTGTTGAGTAAGACCTCCTTTCTTCTGTTGGACTCCATCTTTATGAGTTGTTAGTATTAGTAAAATTTTTTAGTAGTCGTGGGTCTTGTCTCGACACTCATATATATATATATACGGTAGAGGCTTCAAAGATAGACATTTTTGGAGTGTCTTTCAGTTTTCAGATGTTTTATTTAAACTTATGTTTTATACTCAGTATATTCAACAAAGTTTTGAGATTCAGTAAACTGATTTTAAACGTTTCTTTCAATTTGATGCTTATGTATGCTTGAGTTAGTTTTCCACTTGTATTCAGCCAGGATCAAGGTTCGCTTGGGGACCAACAATGATTCTCAAGTGTTGTCCAGGTTGTAGGCTCGGGTCGTGACATAATCCACATATGGGAGGAGTCATGTCAAACCCCCTGTACCACCTAAGTAAGCCAGTCCAGGGGTTCGTTTTGGCCAGCAATGGTTCCCGAGTATCAGTCCAGCCCAGGGTGTAAGCTCGAGGCATGATAAACTTGGTATCAGAGCACAGAGTTCAATAGTCCTAGGAAGTCTATGAAGCCGTTTCTGTAGAGTCCTATTTATCGGTGTGAAGCGCGCCACATTTATAATTAGGAGGCTGCAACATTTAGGAAAATCTCTCACTTCTTTCACACTATTTCGGTGTGTTAGAGTTGATCTCTAGAAAGTTCCTTCTAATTCGTGCCTGCGCATGTTTTCGGATAATCATGCTGCCACGAAGAACTATCAGAGGTCGTCCTGCTATACACAATGTTGAGGAAATAGAGTTGCCAAATGCACCTGAAGTGCAACCTCAAGGAGAAGTTACCAATGATGAGTTCATAGAAGAAATTAGGATGTTGAGTCAAGTTGTGTGTCTCATCACAATAGCTCTTATGTGATGGTTGTCGGTTAGAGAAACTACCACAACAGTACTTTGTATTTTATATATATCAGTTTATTTGTATTTTTACATACATCTCAGAGTTATTTGTATCTTTGCATACATACAAAGTTGACATAATGTTTTAAACAACTTTTCTTTATATTACACTTGTTTTAAACTGCTTTATATTGAAATGAGTTCAGTTATGTTGGGTTGAGTTGAGCCAGGTAATTTCTTCAGTTCCTTTCAGATTCTTTTCAAGCCTATGTTGTTTTAGCATTCCAACTCTCATACTCGTACATTCAATGTACTGATGCCAGGTTGCCTGCATCGTCCTATGATGCAGATCCAGGTAACTAGGATCGGCATCCGGCGCACCGTTGATCCAGTTGAGCACTTCAGAGTCAGTGGTGAGCCTTCTTGCATTCCGAAGGACTGCTTTATTGCTTTTATCTCTTTTCAGTATTTCATTTGTTAGGATGATCGGGGGTCCTATCCCGACATCCATCTCAGTTTTTATAGAGGCTTCATAGACAATCAGATGTTAGTTCTTTAGTTTTTTCATTGTCATTTTCCCCATGTTGAGACTTGAGTTTGCCTTAATGGCCAATTGAATGTTCTTTTATACCATTCTAGTTTTTCATATGAAAACTTATATTTGTTGAGTTTAAGTCCTCCGCTGAGTAAGTAAGCCAGTCTAGGGGTTCGCTTGGGCCAACAATGGTTCTCGAGTATCAGTCCTGCCCAGGGTGTAGGCTCGAGGCGTGACAAACTTTGTATCAGAGCACAGAGATCAAGAGTCCTAGGGAGTCTATGAAGCTGTGTCTGTAGAGTCCTATTTATCGGTGTGAAGTGCGCCACATTTATAATTAGGAGGCTGCAACATTTAGGAAAATCTCTCACTTCTTTCACACTATTTCTGTGTGTTAGAGTTGATCTCTAGAAAGTTCCTTCTAATTCGTGCTTGCGCGTGTTTTCAGATAATCATGCCGCCACGAAAAGCTGTCAGAGGTCGTCCTGCTAGACACAATGTTGAGGAACGAGAGTTGCCAAATGCACCTGAAGTGCGACCTCAAGGAGAAGTTACCAATGATGAGTTCAGAGAAGCAATTAGGATGTTGAGTCAAGCTGTGAGTAACTAGGTTGGGCAAAAAAGAGGAGATCGACAAGGAAAGGCTGACACTTCAAGGATTCATGTGTTCTTGAGGATGCATCCGCCAAGTTTCATTGGTTCAAGCACTTTTGAGGATCTGGAGATCTTTGTTGATGAACTGAAAAAAGGTGTTTGATGTGATGCATGTTGCTGATACTAAGAGAGCTGAGCTAGCTACATATCAACTGAAGAATGTTGCTAGGAGTTGGTTTGACTAGTGGAAAGGGGGTAGGGCTGAGGATGCACCACCTGCGAGTTGGGCTTGTTTTGAGGAGGCTTTCTTGGGGCGTTTCTTTCCCCGAGAACTGAAAGAGGCCAAGGTATGTGAGTTCCTCACACTTAAGCAGGATTCTCTAAGCATTTATTAATATGGGTTGAAATTCACCCAATTGTCCTGTTATGCTCTGGAAATGGTTGCGTACATAAGGAGTACAATGAGCTTGTTTGTTGCTGGGTTGGCTCGTCAGTCGAATAAGGAGGTAGGGCCGCAATGCTGATAGCTGACATGGATATCTCAAGGTTGATTGTCTATGTGCAGTAGGTAGAGGAAGAGAAACTGAGGGATAGAGAGGAGTTTAAGAACAAAAGGGCTAAGACAAGGAATGAGTCCGGGCAACAGAAGAGTAATGCCAACCGGTCATCCTTTCAACAGAAACAGAAGGGCCCTGCTCTATCATCTACTAGTGCACCTGCACCTAAGAACAAAGGTGAGTTTAATAATCAGAACTTCAGAGCTAAACCTGCTTATTCTCAGGGTAGCATAGCACAAGGGGGTAGTAAGTCTCCTGCATGCGCCAAGTGTGGTTGGAACTATTCAGGTATTTGTCGTGAGGGCACCATTGGTTGTTTCAAGTGTGGTCAGAGTGGGCATTTCATGCGAGAGTGTCCAAAGAACCGGCAAGGAAATGGTAATGGGGGAAATAGAGCCCAGTCTTCTTCAGTTGTTCCACCAGACAGAGCTACACCTAGAGGGACTATTTCCGGTATTGGCGAAGGAACAAACCACTTATATGCTATCAACAGTCGCCAAGAGCAATATGATTCGCCAAATGTTGTCGCTGGTATGATCCAAGTCTTTGACCTTACTATTTATGTTTTGCTAGACCCAAGAGCGAGTTTATCTTTTGTAACTCCTTATGTTGCTATGAATTTTGATGTTATTCCTGAGCAACTTAGTGAACCATTCAGTGTTTCTACACCTGTTGGTCAGTTTATTTCAGCAGAGAGAGTCTATCATGATTGTCCCATTTCCATCAATCACAAGAGTACCATGGGTGATCTAGTTGTGTTAGACATGGTAGCTTTTGATGTCATTCTTGTTATGGATTGGCTTCATTCCTGTTAAGCCTCAGTTGATTGTAGAACTCGAGTTGTCAAGTTTCAGTTTCCGAATGAGTCAGTCTTAGAGTGGAAAAGCAGTTCAACATTGCCTAAGGGTCGTTTCATTTCGTACCTTAAGGCAAGGAAGTTAGTTTCTAAGGGGTGTGTCTATCACTTAGTCAGAGTTAATGACTCTAGTGTTGAGATACCTCAAATTCAGTCAGTTTCAATAGTAAAAGAGTTTCCAGAAGTCTTTCCAGATGATCTTCCCGGAGTCCTTCCTGAGAGAGAGATATACTTCGGTATAGATCTTCTTCCAGATACTCATCCGATATCTATTCCGCCATATAGAATGGCACCAGCAGAGTTGAAAGAGCTTAAGGAGAAGTTAAATGATCTCTTAGATAAGGGCTTTATTCGACCAAGTGTCTCACCTTGGGGTGCTCCGATCTTATTTGTGAGTTAGAAAGATGGTTCCCTTAGGATGTGTATAGATTATCGTCAGTTGAACAAGGTTACCATCAAGAACAAGTATCCTCTTCCAAGGATTGATGATCTTTTCGATCAGCTTCCAAGTGCTTCTTGTTTCTCGAAAATCGACCTCACATAAGGTTGCCATCAGTTGAGAGTAAGGAAATGTGATATTCCAAAGACAGCTTTCAGGACCCATTATGGTCATTATGAGTTTATGGTGATGTCGTTTGGTTTAACCAATGCACCTGCAACATTCATGGACCTTATTAATAGAGTATTCAAACCTTATTTAGATATGTTTGTTATCATCTTCATTGATGACATACTAATCTATTCAAGGAATGAAAAAGATCATGCTAGTCATCTCAGAATAGTTCTTCAGACTTTGAAAGATAAGGATTTATATGGTAAGTTCTCTAAATGTGAGTTTTGTCTTGAGTCTGTGGAATTCTTAGGCCACATTATGTCTGGAGAGGGAATTAAAGTTGATACTCAAAAAATTGAGGCAGTGCAGAATTGGCCTAGACCCACATCTCCAACTGATATTAGGAGCTTCTTGGGTTTGGTTGCCTATTATAGAAGATTTGTAGAGGGGTTCTTGTCCATTTCATCTCCTTTGACCAAATTGACTCAGAAGACAGTGAAATGTCAATGGTCTGAAGCTTGTGAAAAAAGCTATCAGGAATTGAAAAAGAGTTTAACTATTGCCTCTGTATTGGCCTTACCAGAAGGTACACAAGGTTTTGTGGTGTATTGTGATGCATCTAGAGTTGATTTTGGTTGTGTGTTAATGGAGAATGACAAAGTTATAGCTTATGCCTCCAGACAGTTGAAAGTTCATGAGAAGAACTACCCAACCCATGACTTAGAGTTGGCTGTTGTAGTATTCGTTTTGAAGATATGGCGTCATTACTTGTATGGTGTGCATGTTGATGTATTCACTAATCACAAAAGCCTTCAGTATTTGTTTACACAGAAAGAGCTAAATCTCAGACAAACGAAGTTGTTAAAATTACTCAACGATTATGACATGAGTATTCTTTATCACCCAGGTAAGGCTAATGTTGTTGTTGATGCCTTGAGCAAGTTCTCTATGGGTAGTAATGCCCATGTTGAGGAAGAAAAGAGAGAGTTAGCAAAAGATGTGCATAGACTTGCACGCCTGGGAGTCCGACTAATGGATTCCACTGAAGGAGGAGTAGTGGTGTTGAATGGGCTGAATCTTCAGTAGTGTCAGAAGTGAAAGAAAAGCAAAACCAAGATCCCATTTTGCTTGAATTGAAGGCAAATGTTCATAAGCAAAAAGTATTAGCTTTTGAACAAGGGGGAGATGGTGTATTGAGATATCAAGGTAGATTGTGTGTACCTATGGTGGATGGACTCCAAGAAAGGATCATGGAGGAAGCTCATAGCTCCAGATATTCCATTCATCCGGGTTCCACAAAAATGTATCGTGACTTGAGAGAGGCTTATTGGTGGAATGGCATGAAGAAGGGCATTGCCGAATTTGTTGCTAAGTGTCCAAATTGTCAACAAGTGAAAGTAGAGCATCAAGTGCCCGGTGGTTTGGCTAATAATATAGAACTTCCGGAATGGAAGTGGGAGCTGATCAATATGGATTTCATCACAGATTTACCAAGGTCTTGCAGACAGCATGATTCTATTTGGGTGATTGTCGACAGAATGACAAAATCAGCCCACTTTTTGCCGGTAGAGACTACCCATTCAGCAGAGGATTATGCCAGGTTATATATTCAGGAGGTGGTAAGACTTCATGGAGTCCCTGTTTTGATTATATCAGAGAGGGGTGCACAATTTACTACACAGTTTTGGAAGTCATTCCAAAAAGGTTTGGATTCAAAGGTGAACTTAAGTACCGCATTTCATCCTCAGACAGATGGGCAAGCAGAGTGCACTATTCAAACTTTAGAGGATATGTTGAGGGCATGCGTGATTGATTTCAAAGGGAATTTGGATGATCACCTACCTCTCATTGAGTTTGCTTACAACAACAGTTACTACTCTAGCATCCAAATGGCTCCTTATGTAGCTCTCTATAGGAGAAGATGCAGATCTCCTATTGGAAGGTTTGAAGTTGGTGAAGCTGAATTGATAGGACCAGATTTAGTTCACCAAGCTATGGAGAAGGTGAAAGTGATTCAAGAGAGGTTGAAAATGGCACAGAGTCGTCAGAAATCCTACACTGATGTTAGGAGAAGGGAGTTGGAGTTCGAGGTAGATGATTGGGTATATCTCAAATTTTCACCCATGAAGGGGGTTATGAGGTTTGGTAAGAAGGGTAAACTTAGTCCCCGATATATTGGACTTTATAGAATAGCCAAGAGGATTGGCAAAGTAGTTTATGAGTTGGAGCTACCACAAGAGTTAGCAGTGGTTCATCCGGTATTTCACATCTCCATGTTGAAGAAGTGCATGGGCGATCCTCCATTGATCATACCAACTGAAAATACTGGGGTCAAGGATAGCTTATCTTATGAGGAGATTCATGTTCATATTCTAGATCGCCAAGTTCGCAAGTTGAGAACAAAGGAGGTAGCATCAGTCAAAGTCCTTTGGAGGAACAAATTTGTTGAGGAAGCTACTTGGGAAGGTGAGGAGGATATGGAGAAGAGATATCCACATCTCTTTGAATCAGAAGAAAATGCAGATCAAGGTACTAATTTTCTTCTTAGTGCTCTTTAATTAATGAGTGAGCATGTTGTTTATTTGCATTTGCTTGTTGGGTGTATGAATTTGATGTTGCACCCTAAGCCTAGTAAGAGTAATCTCATTCGAGGACGAATGTTCCCAAGGGGGAGATATTGTAACACCTCGCAACTAGAAAGAACTAGAAGGAAGTTTAAAATCTGGAAATAGTTATTTTTGGGAAGAATTTAAAAATCTGGAAAAAATTGGTAAAGGGTTAAAGTGAGTTTTTGGTCAACTTCAAACGGTCATAACTTCTAGCTCAGGATGAGTTAGAGGTATTTCCATATATGG
>JAJONS010045463.1:0-12095 GCA_029582315.1 Solanum tarnii x Solanum tuberosum | reverse complement strand
TGGGTCAAATTCAATTATAACCATTTCATTAAGTTCTCGACTCCAAACTCACATGTGAGGCTCTAGTTTCACTAGTTCATTTTTAGGGTCGTTACAAATTTCATTGGCTGCAGCAAATGGATAGAGCATTCAACATATGGATGTAGATAATGCCTTTTTACAAGGAGATCTACAAGAGGAAGTCTATATGCAATTACCACTAGGATTCAATAGCGATAACAATGAGGGATCACAAGTTTGCAGACTACTTAAGTCACTTTATGGCTTGAAACAAGCATCTAGGCAATGGAATGTGAAACTCACAAATGCTTTGCTCAAAGCAGGGTTTCATCAAAGTCATTTGGATTATTCATTGATGACCAAAAGGACAGCAGAAGGAATTGTGATAGTATTGATTTATGTAGATAATCTGTTGATTACAGGAAGTAGCAAAAAGTAGATAGACAATGCTAAACATGTCCTGAAAAGTAATTTCAAAATCAAAGACCTAGGAGATCTCAGATATTTCCTTGGTATAGAGTTTGCAAGAAACTTAGATGGCATACTTATGCATCAAAGGAAATATGCCATGGAACTTATATTAGACTCCAGAATGAGTGGATCAAAACCATGTGCTACACCAGTAGAGATCAACCAGAAACTGACCACCTCAGATTTTGATGATCATTTCAAGCTTAATAATGGCCATGCTCTACTGGATCCAGGTGGTTATCAAAGACTTATTGGAAGACTATTGTACCTTACAATTACCAGGCCTGATATTGCCTTTGATGTACAAAGTCTTAGTCAGTTTATGCATGCTCCTAAGTCGTCACACATAGAGGCAGCTCTTCGAGTAGTAAGATATGTAAAACAAGCACCTGGTTTTGGTGTCTTGTTGTCTGCTAAACAAACCAACATTCTTCAAGGTTTTTGTGATGCTAATTGGGGTCATGTATCAACACCACAAGATCCATCACTGGGTACATGATTATGTTTGGTAATTCATTAATCTCTTGGGAGTCCAAGAAACTACCTACTGTGTCTAGAAGCTCAGCAGAGGCTGAGTACAGAAGCTTGGCATCTATAGTAGCTGAAGTTGTTTGGTTAATTGGATTGTTCAGAGAATTATGTGTTGTAATGAATTTGCCAGTGAGACTGCATTGTGACAGCAAGGCTACTTTACAAATAGCAGCAAACCCTGTGTTCCATGAGAGAACAAAACACATTGACATAAATTGCCATTTCATTAGGGAGAAGATACAAAGTGGGGCTTGTACATACTCTGCATTTGTCTTCTATTGAACAACCTGCAGACATACTTACCAAAGGCCTGAGCAAGCTGCCACATGATCACTTAGTATCCAAGCTAGGAATGAAGAACATCTTCATACCACCTAGCTTGAAGGGGGTATTGAGCATATGGAAGAAAGTGGTTGATGAGCTAAGCTGTCTAAGTGGTTACAGTTTGTACAAGTGTCATATAGTTAGTGGCTAGATATTAATTATGTTATTCTGTTAGAAGATTCTTTCCATTAGTTACTTGTATATATACGCATGTACTGTATAGAAGTGATTAACACGTTTTGAGCAATATACAGAAATTTCCCAACTCTCTCTGTTCTGAAGATATTTTGATATAAAGTTGAAATGGTTGACTTTAGTCAACATTTGGAGTTCTAAGTATCATAATGAATTTTCGTTAGTTTCATTAGCTCTGAAACGTGGCTTTTGGTGTTAGTAGGACTATTCACTCAGGTCATGAGGTATTTAGATGAGTTTTGAAAGAATTTTGTGTTTTGAAAGTTGAAAGCACAAAATAGTTGGCCAAAGTCAACATTTGGTGATAACAAACTCATAATGGAATTCCGACAATTTCGTTAGCTTTGAAATGTGGTTTTTGGTCTAGCTGTATTATTGGTTTGGGTCCCAATGTTTTTGGTTTGATTTAGAGTCATTAGATGAGATGCAAGAATAATTAAGGCTAAAGTTTGACTTTAGTCGTCAATGTTTGATGCTAAAAATGTCATTTTTGAGTTTTGATGAATCCACTAGGTACGAAAGATGGTATTTAGTTTAGTTGAAGGTTTGATTTAGTTCCCAAAACTTTTGGGTGAGTTTCATGTCCTTATTTGGAAATTTATCAAGTTAAAGTTGACTTTGGTCAACATTGGGTTAAGGTGACTTTGTTTAGGTGTTTTGATGATTTCATTGAGTCTGAAATATCATTTTCAAGCTAGTAACATATTTGGTTTATCGAGTAAAAGTAATATTTGACAAGGCAAGCGAGCACATAATTGAGTTTTGATTGAATGAGTAGATCCGTATCATTATTTAAGACATAGAAAAAATAATCGGGACATTTTGCTATCGTATGAGGAAGTTACAACCCTTTTTATTGAAATTAAAGTTGTTGGTTTTCATAAATTTTGATGCACGGATATTTAAGATTTCAAACTGTGTTTATTTGGTATTTTGAGCATATTGGGAGTTCTAGAGCTCAGAATGGAGTGATTCTTGTGGAGTTCTTCTCGATTTAATTTAGGGGTTAGTATCCAATCCTCATTTTGGCATTCTCTCATGATTTATTCATCTAATTTTATTTCCTTATCCGTGAGATTCTTGGGGGGGAAATGAGGTTTTATCGATTTGCACTCAGTTTTTGATAAAAAATTATATTTAGGATCCTTATGGGTAAACTGAATTCAACATAAACTTATTGATCTATCAATTATTTTCATCATATGAAGCGCATATATGCTTGAAAATTTGAGGTTTTCCTTGTAAAGTTAAAGTTTGATAAATTGAGGATTTCGAGGTCGATTTTAACTCCATTTTCAATGAGATTTCATATTTGAACTTCCCTAAGCATGTGTAAGATATTTTTCAAGAAGTATTTTAGATTTAAGTCAGAATTTTGAACCCGGGTATTGAGGATTTTTAGCATGAACTTTGATCTTGTGTTTTAGTATTTTGGGGATGATTGATAACCCGTTTTTCAATGCAATTTTGCGTGTGAGTTCCTAAATGTTTGGGTAACATTTTTTCCAATGAAAATTTCAGATTTGTCCTTAGAGTTAGGATTTGACCTATTGGATCATTTTGAACTTGGTTTTCAGAAAATAATATTTTAGGTATCGTTCTTCATATTTTTCTTTTGAGGATTATATATTTGATTAGATTGTGCGAATTCTGAGGCTCAGCGTAAAGGCTAAGCTCAAGCCCCGATTTGATTTCTCCACTTTAAGGCAAGTGAACCTCTTTGACTCTTTTACGAAGTGTGTTGGCCTTTCTGTGCATTATTTTTGTGATTGGGAGTAATGATGAATGGTGAGGATGTATGTTTGGACAATGTAGCGAGTACAACCCAAACACTAATGTCAAGTATGTGGGGTTAATTGCACTGATTGAGCTACACTACAACAAAAATAAATTTTAGCAGCAATAAATATAGACATTAATAAAGAGTGCTAAAGTCTTTACCGGTATTAGTTAAGTGCCATTAGAATCAATGTCTCTAAAGGCTTTAGGGACATATACAAATAGTGTGAATTGCCGATAAAAATACATATTTAGTGGCAATTAAGAATTAATTGCCGCTAATAATTATTTTTATGTAGTGCTATCACTGTGTATTATGCCCATGAGTGGCCTTGAATGACTATTATGATCCTTTATTGATGATATGCCATGATTGGTATGGTTGGTTATTGATATGAAGCTTGTCATCCTATCATTATGCATATGAACTTGTTATTTACATTGGTGCTGAGACTCTTATATGAGCTGATACAATATGGAATTGATGGAAAAAAGAATGACAAAGAGGATGTGATATGATTTGAAGTATCATATGATATGATTTCACATGATCAGAGATACGATCTGATATGATCTGAAGTGCATGGATTGTATGTCCTTCATGGTCCCGACTAGCCGCTGAGCAGCGGGTGAGTATCGATAGAATAGACATGCATCATTTTCTATGATATTTGCATCGAACTGCACCCCATTATCAATGATTGATGTCTATGTGTGAGTTTGTTATTATCGTGACTAGTAAATCAAGGAAGTTGAATTGATATTGTTGGAAGTTAGATGGTGTTGCTTATCTGCTGAGTTACTTCTATTGTGTTATGTTCTTTGATACTATTGCAATGTCTAGGATGAGTTGTTGTTTTTTATATCTGTGCAAATTGTAGTATTCGGAGGTTCGGATGGTGTGTTAGGGTTTAGGGTGTTCGCCACCACTTTGTTCAGGGTCAGCTAGGGATACTTGCTAAGTACTGTAACACCCTGTAACTATAAAGAGCTAGAATGAGAGAGTGATTTTTGGAAATAATAAAAATCTTGAAAAATTGGTTAAGGTAAGTTTGAGTTTTTGGTCAACTTCAAATGACCATAACTCCTAGCTCAAGATGAGTTAGGTGTGTTTCCAGATATTGTAGGAAAGATCTTGGAATAATCTTTCCAGCGCCGCCGAGTTTACTCAATTCCGAGTTAGTATGGTGAGATATGCCCATTTGAAGTTGGGCTGTTCAATTAAGGAAATCTAAACCGGATTTTGGAAGGGTATTTTAGTCTTTTCCAATTATTTTAATCCGTTTTTAGGAGTTTAATTGGGGTGAAATCAGAATTTGGTCAGTTTAGAAAATTGGAGATTTATGCTAGGGCTTGGAGAAAGGAGAAAATAGGAGAAAGGAGAAAAGAGGAGAAAGAAGAAGGAAAGGCATGATTCGTCAAGATCGTACAATTTGGTTGTGGATTTCGCCAAGGATTCAATCCTACGAGGTATGTGAGATCACATAGTGTTGGGTTAGTTCACCCACGCGCCAATCATGATTAAATTCAGCGAAGTATATTTGATTTCAAAGTAAATCCTATGGGTTCTTGATTAAAATTCGTTTGAATTCTTATGGGTTGTGTTGTTGAAGTTTCTTGAGTTCGATTCATGTACTTGGGTGTGAATTTCGAGTTGAATCTTGTATATATTGAGGGTATACTCGATTCTAAGTGTTTGGGGAAAGAACTAAGTTGAAATAGGGGGTTTAGACATGAAAAATGAAGGAGAAAAGTCGAAGTGCACTTGGGCAAAGGCCTGGGGCATCGCCCCTCTCAGAGCCCCAAGAAGGGAACTCTGAAGATTAGACCCTGGGGCGCCGCGCCAGCCAGCGCGCCCCACCTCAACTTCTGAAGTTTCCCATCTGGCGCCCCGCGCCTCTCAGAGCTCCAGGTACGCCAGTTCATCCCATTTCCCCCCCTTCTTTTCGTACTAGTTCCTTAGCAACGTATCTATGTTTTCTAGTCGATTCCAACACTCTAAGTTACGTCTAAACATCATGAAATCATCATAAACATGAGATCATGAACCTTGAATCCATAATCCAATTCAAGGAAAGTTAAGATCAAAGTCAAGAGAAGTTCTTAGAGATTTCCGAAAGTCTTTTCCAAATGTTTAAACTTTGTTTTAAGACTTAAAGTTCAAGTTGAGTAAAGAGTAAAGATTGAAGTTCATTTCTTCAAAGAAGTATATGGGGACTATCTTTCCCAAAGAGTTTAAAATGTTTTCACATTTAAACAAGAAAGGAAACCTTGATTTCCAAAGAGCATTTGAGCTAGTTTTTCAGAAAAGAGTAAATGCTTTCACAATTAAGCAAGAGAGGAAACTTCGATTTCCAAGATAGCCTTTGAGATAAGTTTTTGAGCAATTATCTCAAATAACAGAAAGACGTATGTTTTTAAACATAAGAGCTAGTATCATATTTTGGGAGTAGTATTGAGCACCGATATGGGGGAGAGTTCAGACACCTCCCAGCCCCCATAAACCATGTAGTCACCATGTGTAGAAAGGGTCATACTCTTTAGATGATTCCTTAGTGATTTTTAACATAGACTAGTGGATCCATTTAGCAGTTCAGGTTCTATACCCTCAGCAAGGTATAGGACGGCCCTAGCAGCGTGTGGCAAAACGATGTATCATCACAATAGCTCTTAAGTGATGGTTCTCGGTTAGAGAAACTCCCACATCAATATTATTTTGTATTTTTATATACATCTCAGAGTTTTATTGTATCTTTGCATACACATAAGAGTTACTATTGTATTTCTAAATACACAGAGTTAATTTCCATGTTTTAAAGGCTTTTCTTTATATTGCATTTACATTATTACTTTATATTGAAATGAGTTCAGTTAAGTTGAGTTGAGTTGAGCCAGGTAAGTTCTTTCAGTTCCTTTCAAGCTTATGTCTTGTTTTAGAATTCCTCTCCCATACTCGTACATTCAATGTACTGATGTCATTTGGCTTGCATCTTTTAATGATGCAGACAAGGGTAACTAGGAATAGCATCCAGCGTATTGTTGATCCAGTTGAGCACTCAGAGTCTGGTGGTGAGCCTCATTGCTTTTCGGAGGATCCCTTTTATTATTTTAGTAATATTATTAGTTCATTAGGATGTCGTGGGTCTTGTCCCGACTTCCATCACAGTTGTTTAGAGGCTTCATAGACAGTTAGATGTTTATTCTTGGGTTTATATTTCCTGTTTTAATGGTTGAGACTTGAGTTGCCATTTTTGGCAAGTGAATGTTATCTTGATACATTCCAAGTGTTTATTGAGCAGTTCAGTTTACTTTTAAAAGAATTTTTCTTCATGAGTTAAGTCTTCCGCTGAGTAAGTAAGCCAGACCAAGGGTTCGCTTGGGGCCAGCAATGGTTCTCGAGTGTCAGTCCCGCCCAGGGTGTAGGCTCGGGGAGTGACAAGTACCCGATGTTATTTTGGTAGTCACTCCCTTGCTTTTCTACACTTGTATATGTTACGGGCCCGATACTACCTCTACCTCATCATCCTTCTGCATCAGTATTTGAGGCTTACACTTAGTAGTACGTGATGTACCTACTAGTTTCTCCGGCAGACGTCACATACCCTTATATTTTGTCATTATTCTATTCTAGAACCAAAGACATTCATACTTGTTCTTTCATCGAATATGTATCATTATCTAATCGCTTGTTCACGTAACACCAAATTTTGGAGAAGGTTATATGTTTATATTTATGGATTTCGCGTAATGTTTTCTTAGTTCCTTGTTTATGTCCGCACTTCCTCTTTTACCCTTATAGAGGGTTATTCAGGTTGACTTGTCTTGGTGGGATAAGAACCGTGGCATCACACTTGATTTTTGGGTCGTGAAAACAACTGCCCAATCATCCTTGTCCTTTTTCTTGATAGGCACATAACACACTTCAATTGCTTACATCACAATAATTAAAGGTTCATATTTTTTATATCGACGATGATGGTTAATATCAATCAATTTGTACTGATTATGATTTTAACACCAACATCCATAGTTAGATCAAATCATTCATATTTGTATAATACATTTTGCTTTAATGGTGCTTCACAATATTTCACTTGTATAATCTCTTTTATATATGCATAGTAATAACCAAAATTTGAATTTGAGATACAAATTTCATTGTTCATTATTGATCTTGCACTACCATCACATTTCGTGTAAAATTTGTATCCATAAACAAAATATAGTGCCCCTCATTGGCTCGGTGCTGCTGATGAAGCCAAACCAATACCTTGTTGCTACATTCAAGTCTTTATTTTCAATTGGATCCCCTGCCTCCAACCACTTCGGAGTGCCATCAGATATCAAAGGAGCTAACCACTTCTGGCAGTCATCTTCCAGTTTAGTAGTGCACTCTAGGACAACATTGATGGCAGGAATATCGCATTGCACCCTCTTCCCCCGGACAACTACGTAGTCAACTGGTTTAAATATTGCTGCCTGCTTCTTCCTTTATGGTATCAATGCATTGTATGCGCTATAGAATTCCCTAACCCAGCTTGGAATATATGGGTCACGGGGCTTTGTAAAGATCTGGAATTTATGAGATTTCAGACATCTCATAATCTCGGGGTGTTTATCAATCAGCCCATCCATGGACAGACGTTTTTCCTTAATAATCGTCCTCAACCCCTTATTCTTTAATTTGTTCATCGACTTGAGAGGAGGACCCTGTACAGGAGGGGGTAGGATTACAGCCTGCTCTGGAGCTGAAGGAGGAGTGGTAGTGGCCTGAGGAGTCCTGATCCTAGACGGATCATTAATCATTTTGAACTGCAGCTCTACCCTCTATGCTGCTACATGTTCATCATCATCAGAAACTGAAATCTGAGGATCCTGGTGCTTACCCTCACTCTCAGACGTGGTGAGGTGTGTGGCGTAGATGCCGTCACTATCGGAGATGACTTCCGGTGACGCAGGTGCCTTCTATTTGCCTTTGCCTTTCCCACCCGTTGTGGTGAGCTTTGTGGTTTTGCCTCTGGATGTAGCTGCATCCTCGTTGAGTGCAATCCCCTTTGCTTTCTTTCGGGGTGGCATGTTTCTTCCTGCAACTTTAGGTCTGGCCATGTCTGCAAAACATAAGGAAAATGTTAGAAACAATTCAAGCAAGATCACAGAAAACAGTTGCAGACAGACTCGATGATCCACTCGGCGAGTCAACGAATCACTTTGGCGAGCTAGATCAGGCTCGCCGAAAGGATTGGCATAAAAATTCTTGCAAGTCGGCAATGGGAAAGGACTTTCGGCGTATCGCCGACATCATTCGGCGAGCAAGGGTCGTCCCGCCGAAAGTTACAGTGCGAAAAGGATACAGGGGTGCAGACAAAGGGCGATCAAGAAGTCTTTCGACGAGTCGCCGAATGCCTTCGGCGACCTTTAGATTCTCGCCAAAAGTTACAGAACCCAACGTCAAATAAAGCATGAAATTAAAGGCGAGATAGGGACATTAAGCGAACCGTCGAATGGTTTGGTGACCTCGACCCAGCTCGCCAAACGACCCAACGTGCCTATTTTCAACCCAACTTCTCGAATTCAACCCTGCAACCCCCGAAAATAAAATCAAACCAAGCACTAGTCAAATTAAAGCAAGACCCATAACACCCATTTCCCCGGAATACTCAGACTTCTCCCAATTTTGCCAAATTTGGCCAATTGACGACTTTTGCCCTAAAGACTAACTTTACTCACTCTATCATTGGGTAATTTACGTCGTTAGGCACAAAAACGGGCTACTTAGACTTCACCCAATAACATGCAAGCACAAAACTATGGAAATTTGCATTTTAAACAATACATGCAAGATATTCGAATTAAAACAGGCAATCACATAACTTAATCCTATCAGAGAGGCCCAGCACACTTCAATAACATAATTTCATTTGCAAATGAGTACAAAATTCTTAAAAATAAATGGGGGGCTCGAAAAACCAACATTTAATGCCAATAATAATATTGAAATGCTAGGCGGCAATGCAATCCAAATCCGAGCACAAATCAACGACCAAAATACGGTAGAAATGCGAGAAATATAAAAGCCAAAGTGCGAAGATGAAAAGTGAGGGAAAGTGAAGAGTTTGAAGTTTAAACCTTTGGCCTTTTAAGAAACCATCCCGTTCTCGCCCATTCGGTGACATTAGTCATGTTCGCCGAACCACTTGGTGACACGCTGAGTGATCACTTACCTCACCTAGTTTTATAGGACCTCTAGTTAAATTGGGGTCCAAACAACGGTCTAGATCAAGATCGTCAACCAGGTTGGCGATTCACCAATAATTTCCTAGGCTCACCGAGTTTTACAGACTCCACTTTGAAGTTGTCTTGAGTTCAACGGTGGTCTAGGTCAGGTCACCGATCTCTTCGGTGATTCACCGACTGGACCTTTAGTTCGCTAATCTGCACTTTTCAAACACTTTCCACACTTTGTCATGCACAATCAACACACCATTATTCTAAACTTAAAAAGAAAGAAAATAAAACTTGGGTTGCCTTCCAAGCAGCGCCTTAGTTAACGTCGTGGCACGACGCAACTCCTCATTCACACTCCATTTTTGGGGTTGACCTTAGTGTCACTAGGCAAACCC
Source organism: Solanum tarnii x Solanum tuberosum (assembly GCA_029582315.1). Classification (NCBI taxonomy): domain Eukaryota; kingdom Viridiplantae; phylum Streptophyta; class Magnoliopsida; order Solanales; family Solanaceae; genus Solanum; species Solanum tarnii x Solanum tuberosum. Next base: position 2,175 of record JAJONS010045463.1, on the reverse strand, counting down.
TTCTTAGGCTGTATGTAAAGACACAACAACGCTTGGTTTATCTGAGAGCCTTATAGCTGAATGATCATAGAGTGGGAGGTTATCATCTGATTTATCATTGCAACATTTACCCGTAACTCTTCCAGCACTCTATCTTGCTCATTGACTTTGTTGAGAAGAAGTGTGAGCATTGCTTCGACCTGTCCGTCCTCATTGTTCTTAGGTTTTTGCCGCTCAAGAGGAGGAATATATTGATCTTTCTTCTTGCCCTGGACTTCAAATTCCATAACATTTTCGGTCAACTCGTCTAGTTGAGTTAACAAATTGGCCAAGTGGAAATCCCTTTCTACTTCTTGGTTGGCCTCAGCCATGTGATCAAGGAGTTGGGTTATGACCACATAGAGTTGTCGTACAAGACCACCAAGGATAAGTTGATCAATCAATCCTTTGTTCCCTGAGCTAAGACTCCTATAAAAGCATTCCAGTAGAACTAACTCGGGAATCTCATGAGTTGGGCATTGCAGTAGCAGTGCTTTAAACCTCAGCCACGACTCATGAGTCTGCTCACCTTCTAGATGTTTGAAGGTTAGGATGTTATCCCTGAACCTCATCACTTCTAACGGAAGGTGATCCATTTGTTCATAGTTACTATTTACACTCATCCTGCATGTTTCAACACACAAGCAAGAAAAACAAAACTAAAAAATTAAGTAAGTATCACTATAACTAGCAAGAGAAAAATTTGACTTAACAATACTAAGTGTTAACGATTGTTATGTAGTAATATAACCCAACTAGTGAGTTGGGGTCGAGTCCCAAGGGAGTGGTACGTAGATGAGAATTAATAGGCAAGTAAAAATATGCTTAGTTAATCATAGCTAAAAACATTTACGAAAAGTAACATAATTTAAGTCAAGGGTGACACAAGTGTCAATTATTGAGGGTTGTTTGTAATTATCAACTAAAACAACAAATAACACGAAAATGTGAATATGGATACGGGGATCTTGGGATGTGATTGGATTATGGGCTAAGGTAAACAACCGGGTAATTGGAATTAATAGTAAATAGTTGTAAATCTGTGAATAAGCTAGACTTTAGTGGATAAAATTTCTCTCGAATAATTTATCCCAAATCAAATTGGTTTCTCTCAAACACCAATAAGCAACAATTAAGACCAGCCTTCGCCTTAGTCCATTCACTCTCTCGAGCTGAATGTGTGGAAAAGGGTTTAGGATTCACTCTCTCGAGCTGAACCCATGACAACCCAATACCCACAAACCATCGAATCAGTAATTTTGGTTTTAAAACCTCTCTCTCGAGCAAGCCAAAAATACGAAGTTAAGATTGTATTTGCAACTACAACCCCATTAAATTCAACCACAATTACTGACCGAAATCACCTTTAAACAACAAATAAACTATTAACTAACAATACCCAGCAGTTAAATCAACCCATAATCACACCCCAAGAATTGGGGTTTTAGCTAGATATAGTAAAAAGGTAAAAATCGTTACCAAGTTGTGTTTCCATCAACTAGGTAGGATTGATAGAATCTTTACAAAGGTCTAAGATGAAGAATCTTCAACACCCACTTCCAATTTCTTAGAAAATGAAAATCTTCAAAGCTAAGGAAAATGTCTCCAAAACTCAGTTCTTAGCTCTAAACTTGAAAACTGAATAATAATAATGATAAAACTAAAATTGCATACTAAAGTAAGAATTTAAAAACGTATTTATAGTCGCCCAAAAATGTGTTGCGAAGGACCATTCAGCGCAGTTAGTCAGGATCACCAATCCACTCGGCTATCCACCCTTTGGTCATTTTCATCGCCTTTCTGTTTTGGCCTTCAGCATCTTCAAGTTCTGTAACTTTGGCGATGGAGCACTGCTTCGCAGAACCGTTCGGCGACTCGTCGACTGCTCTTTTCACCGCCAACTTGATTTTCTCCTTCAGGGTTTGGCACACTGGAACATTAGGCGAGGCCTAGGCCCTTCGGCGATTTGCCCAATGGTTTAGGCGATCCTCAGGCCTTCTTTTCTTCGTTCTTTCAGCTGCCTTGTTCCTTTTTGCTTAATAGTGTCCATGCTTGGTTTCTCAATCCAAATACCTGAAATTCAATGATTTACATCAATTATTGGCACAAAATATTCATTTGAGGACACTAAATCTATTAAAATAAAGCCCTAAATGA
>JAJONS010045461.1:0-10960 GCA_029582315.1 Solanum tarnii x Solanum tuberosum | reverse complement strand
CTAAGGTGGAAAGTTAGTTATCACCTAAATGAATCGATGAGCTATTTAGTGAATTGTATTGAACGAAGGGTAAAGTATGCCTTCACACATGTAGATACAATTCAATACTAATTATGTATAATTAGGAAGTAACGCTTAGAACCGAGTGGATATAGAAAATGAGGAAAAGGCCCTTTCGCTAATGCAATAGGTTGGGTCATCTATAGTAAACTCATAGGTTGGGTCATCTACAGTAAACTCATGAGATGGAAGCTCCTCCGGTAATGCAATAGGTTGGGTTTCTAGAAGCAATATCCCTATCCCATAACTATGTGCCAAACATAGTACTTAGCTAGTGGATCCACATAAAAGCTAAATGTAATTAGTTCTAACTTTGGCAAGTAGAAAGCCTTCTTTCGGTGTGGGGTTATATGACACCGGATTCCATGTAGCTAACATGGTCTATGTCGGTTATGGATATTCTTCCCTAAATAATAATATAATGAATATGATAGGAATTATACTATGACTTCTTAATGGGTTTACTTAGTAAGAGTGGGGGTATGGGACTTCACTTTTACATTGCACAAGTAGACGTATTAAGATATTATGGAATGGTTTCCTTATGCTATGATGAGATATGAATTTATGTATAGATAATGAATGGATTGAGTTATAGGCGACTTTCCTTATGTTTAATTAATGTATATGTTTATATCTTTACTTATGATTATGGATTATAATATGTGTAAAGATGATGAATATGACTAAAGTAACTTCAAAGGGATACCTAGTGGGGTTGGTATTATGGGATGCCATTCTCACATTGCACATGTGTTCTTGGGGTTTCTTAGGCGGTGACTACTAAATGATGAGATGGTCTTGGTATTTGACTTGTATTACTTTATGATTGGAGGCTATGTATTGTGAAGATTGGGATTTGTATGATGTTGATATTGGAGACTATGGATGTTTTTATGATGATGTCTCTCATGTTATGATGAAATGTGTGTGAGTTGCCTTATGGGGTGGATTCTCCCATTATTTTAAAGATGATTATAAGAAATGGCATATAGCATAATTTCAAATGAAAAGTCCTTTTCTATATTTGTTTTAATGATTTTGTGCATGACCTCCATACTTAGTACTTTTTGTGCTAACCCCATCTTTCTACATTTCCTATAAGTGTAGGCTTTGGAGATATTTGATTCCATCCTCGTGGCTAGGTTCATAGGATATCAAGAAGAAGAAGATGGGTGAGTCCTCATTGTATTCGAGGGCTCAACCTTATGTCCTTTATTGGCTTTCTTTTATGTTTTGGACTTTGGATGTAAGGGCTATATCCTACGATTGTATTTCAAGAGTTTTATTCCAAGTTTAATATATGGTTTGATACATAGTGTCATAGGTTGTCTTTCATTTTATAAGAGATGTCGAGTCTAAAGAAAATTTTAAAATCCATACTATTTTCCTGTGCTTTAATGTTCATGTATGCTATTAGGCTTGTATGCGACCCCTTCAGGTTCAATTACGCCATGTCACGTCTAGGGGGTAGTCTCGGGTCGTGACAAACGTGGTATCAGAGCATAAGTTTTTGGGATAGTTTTAGGATGTACCAAACCACGTCTAGTAGAGTCTTGTTCATCGGTGTGAGTCGCGACACATCTATGAGTGAAAGGCTATAGGGCGTTAGGAAACTTCATTTCTTCATTCTCTAGTTGTGCCATAAAGTTTAACTTTATAAGGTATTTTTCTCTAACCGGTGGTCTTCAAGATGTGACTACTCGAAGGGCTCTTGTTATAAGGAGCAAGGGGGAAGATGTTGGTTGAAATGCCAATTAAGGCTATATGGCTAGATAGGACTTGATATGCTAGATTTAGATGTCATCATTAGGTTGGATTGGTAGTGTTATTGTTATGCTCCTATGTGATGGTAAAACCCGTATAGTCAAATTGTTAGTCCCCAAGTGAGCTTATCCGAGAGTGGAAGGGGGAAAGATCTATGCCATGAGTTTGGATTAAGTTTTGTCTTAAAGTTGACGATGAGGGTTCACCTAGTTAAGGTGAAGAAGAAGTATAAATGTTGACCAATTTCAAAGAATTAGTTCTCTTTTAAGATTGATCTTAATTATGGTCATTTTGAGTTTTGGTAGGTTGTAAAGTTTGATGAAATAGGGTGTTTGAGAAATTCCTATAGATGTTGAGTGAATAGACTCCCCTAAAAAGGATAGAAGTGTAATTCACCATGGTCTAGAATCACCTTGTGTGATGGATGTGAAAACTTAGTGATGACTTGCCCCGACCTTAGATTTGAAAGAAATGGTGCTTAGAAAAGTCTGTATAAGTTAACTTCCATGAGGGAGATGATGTTCTTGAGGGTAAGATCATTAAGTGTCTTTGATGTCCTTGATTTAGATTGGCTTGGAATGCTCGCCTTGAGAACTGCATTGAGTTGAGAAGTTTACTCCCGGTTTGGAAGGCTCATATGAGATTTTGAGTGGTGTTGGTAAGGTTGCTTGTAATCAAAGGTGCTTAGATGAGAACCTCTCCAATCTAGAAGTACCAATTGGGATCTTAGACCGGCAAATTAAGAAATAGAAGAGAAAGGAAGTGCTTCCATGAAAATGTTGAGCAGTGGTATTTTAGTAAGGGTTGTAGTTGAGGGTGCTTATTTGGCAGGCCAAGGGCCAATGAGCTTTCCCTATATCTTTATGTTCCCCTATATTCCTCCTCTAGCTCAAGATGTTATGTCCTTCTTGACTCATTTTATGATTTTGGAGTCTTGGATGTTATGTGTGTCCTATGATTCCCTTGTCCCTTAGAGTTACTCTTGTTATGTAGGGTTTGGATGCATGACCATTAGACCTCTATTGTTTTTAGAACCCGGTAAAGGTCATAATGCGTCTTGGTAAAGCTTTGGGTTTGTTTGAAAGGAGTAGTATTTGAGGTCTTAGTAAGGGGCTTGCTCTCAAGGGGGAGATCATGTACTTAGATAGCAAAATTGATTAAGAAGTTCTGATATTCTCATCCATTTCTTGTTTTCCTATACTAGCTTGAGACCAAAAGTTCCTTTTTGGGCTTGTACTAGGTCTAGGAGTCATGCGTGTTTTAGAAATTTCCATGAACTCCTTATGTTATGCATGTTCTTGAGAGATTCTTGTTTTGCATAAAATGAGTTTTTCATGATTTATAAGTTCCTCATGTTGTTGTGCATTCTAGTATGTTGATGACATATTTGACTTCATGAGATGGTTTGATGAACATGCTTTTATGGTGCTTTTGATAAGATGGCACCTTGGCTCCATATTGTTGTATTGAGCTTTCTTCTAATGAGAAAGTGTAATTCTTCCTATGACTATGTCATTAATGATGTTTGGAAGTGTTTGTGAAGGCTCACTCCCAAGGAGGAGATGGTGTGCCTAGTTAACATTGTGTTATGTGCTTATGTGTTGCCTTGACTTTCCTTATATGATGCATGTTCATGAAAACTTCTGTTTTAAAAGAAAGTGAGTTTATGTGAATTGTTTTCCTCATGTAGTAGTGCTTTGGGTAAGAGGTGCCTATGGTACTTCATGGGAAGATTGTAAGAGCATGTTTTAGTTAGGAGTTGAGAATTCCTCCTTAGATGAAATGCTTTTTGAAAATGATTTTCATACGAGTTCCATGAGAGTATGTTGAGCATGTTATGACTAGGAGAAGGTAGTTCCTCCTATGAACATGAGATATTTTGCATATCATGCCTAATGAGTTTGTTGATGTAGTCCTTACTTCCTTGTATTGCATTGATCATGTTTAATTGGAGTTGATGTTACCTCGTTTGAATAAGTACACATTGTGAAAAGTATATTTTGAGTTGTGCATTGTTGTGATGTTTCGTGCATGATGGGCTGCTAGTCTTGAGTCTTTAATTCCATAAAAGTGTTTAAAGTGTCATTCGAGGACGAATGTTCCTAAGTGGGAGATAATATAACAACCCGGATCTCTAGTAAGACCAATCTAGAGTCTAATGGAAACTAGTAGGTGAGACTAGAGTCGTACGTGTGAGCTTTTGAGTTTGATGTTTGGTTGTAGGTTGTATATTGACTTCCCGAGCTTAGGTTGAGGTGTCTAGGGTTTAAACGTCAAGGTACAACCCCCCAAAGACCAACCAAGGGTCCTTGGGGAGGACCCTAAAGTCTAACCCCCAAGGTTGCCTAAGTTCACAAAAACTGCCAAAATTCCATGACCTACGGATGGCCATTCACGGCCAGTATGTCAAGTGACACCCTGTAGGTCTTGCTCCGTGGTTATAGGCCTGGTTGGGGAGCTGCAGGTCAAAGCCACGGACCGGCAGGACACCCCTTAGATCAATTGACAGACCGTAGGTCCATGAGGCGTGGATTGCACCTACAATTTGCCCAAAGTCGGCCAATAGGTGGGTTAGTTTAGGTAATTCTTTTTTAGTTTGTTTTAAGTAGGGGTTGCATAATATGGGTTTATTTTATGTGTATAAAGTATTTTAAGTTATTAAACACCTCATTAAATCATTATAACCCAGGACCCTAAATCAAAACCCCAACTTCTCTTCCCTCCCAAAAATCTTCTCTGTAGAACCCCCATTGAAGAACCAAGAAAGAGATCAAGGAAAGCTTGAAGATGGGAGCTTTTCACTATGAATTTGGAAGTATTCTACACCTAAGGTATGGGAGTCCTTCATCCTTGGGAAGCTATCACCCAAGGACCCCTTTCAAAAGCTTTTAACTCAATTCTACAAAACTCAACTAGCTAGGGTTTCAACTCAACTCCATGGATTCATTTTAAAATTGCATTTAAAGGTTGAATTATGGTTGTTCATGAATGTATGAATGATGTTACATAACTTTAACTCGAAATCTTTCAAGAATCCATGAGACCCCCAACCCTAGCTATGGTTCTTCTTTGCGTTATGTGATGGTTTTGCAAGTTGGTACAATTGATTGGATGTGAGTTAATTATGATGTAATTGCGTGATCTAAGTGTGATTTTATGTGGATACTTGATTAACCTAAGATTTCTAAGGTGAATTGATATAGTCTAGGGTTGTGCCATGTAAGAGGCTAGATGAGGGTTTAAATGTGATCCTCCAAGGATGATGAATTTCTTCATGTATTACCTTAATTTAGATCACCTATACTTGAATTGTTTAGGGTAATGATTCTAGACATGAATTGCTTATGAATGAAGCTCGTAGAAATGAACTAACGTGGTTAAGATCTTATATGATGAATCATGGTTGTAGTAGCATTGAGATTGAGTTTACTTGATACTATATGTCTATAATGGAGTAAGAAAGAACATGTGGTTAGATTATCTTGAGAATTAGGTATACATGATGATCATGTAAGGCATTGCTTAAGAGTAAGACTTGTAACATGAATGACTCCTAGGGATTTAAAGGTAAAAGTTAATATGAACAAGTTAAGAATGTTTAGGCTTAAGGATGGAAGCTATTATGTATGTTGAAGTTGTATATGGCATTATTATGCAAAGACTTCACTTATGTGACCTATAATATGATCACATGAGTTTATGCATGAAATAAATTGATTACTTGAATCATGGTTGTATCTATGTTATATATGTTGAATGCTAGATGTGTTGACTCAATATGATCCTTGAATGTAATATATGTGTGATTGTGGTATTATGTATATGCTTATGAACACTGGAGAAGGAAGTGTCTATGATGATAATGTATCTATGGTATTGATTGAAAGGTTAGTTCTCATATGCACCTTTACATACTATTATGCATGAAATGTACACGATCATGTTGATACACTTGAAAGGTTGAGGTGTTTAGTTATTGTGTATTTTGTGGTATTGATGCAAGATCCTTCTTTCCTATACCCTTATACATGACTATGTACGATATGATATGACTATGTATGAGATGTTATGACTATGGTCGTATTGTTGTGTTGAATGAAAGGCTATTCTGATGAACACAATATGAATAATGAGGTGAAAAGTGACTCACCTAGTAATAATGATTCTAAGGTGGAAAGTTAGTTCTCTCCTAAATGAATCGATGAGCTATTTAGTGAATTGTATTGAACGAAGGGTAAAGTATGCCTTCACACATGTTGATACAATTCAATACTAATTATGTAATTTGGAAGTAACATGTTGTACTAAGTGGATATGGACAATGAGGAAAAGGCCATTCCGCTAATGCAATTGGTTGGGTCATCTATAGTAAACTCATAGGTTGGGTCATCTAAAGTAAACTCATGAGATGGAAGCTCCTCTGCTAATGCAATAGGTTGGGTTTCTAGAAGCAATCTCCCTATCCCATAACTATGTGCCAAACATAGGACTTAGCTAGTGGATCCACATAAAAGCTAAATATAATTAGTTCTACCTTCGGCAAGTAGAACGCCTTCTTTCGGTGTGGGGTTATATGACACCGGATTCCATGTAGATAACATAGTCTATGTCGGTTATGGATATTCTTCTCTAAATAATAAGATAATGAATATGATAGGAATTATACTATGACTTCTTAATGGGTTTACTTAGTAAGAGTGGGGGTATGGGACTTCACTTTTACATTGCACAAGTAGACGTATTAGGATGTTATGGAATGGTTTCCTTATGCTATGATGAGATATGAATTTATGTATAGATAATGAATGGATTGAGTTATAGGCGACTTTCCTTATGTTTAATTAATGTATATGTTTATATCTTTACTGATGATTATGGATTATAATGTGTAAAGATGATGAATATGACTAAAGTAACTTCAAAGGGATACCTAGTGGGGTTGGTATTATGGGATGCCAATCTCACATTGCACATATGTTCTTAGGGGTTGCTTAGGCGGTGACTACTAAATGATGAGATGGTATGTATTGTGAAGATTGGGATTTGTATGTTGTTGATATTGGAGAATATGGTTGTTATTATGATGATATCTCTCATGTTATGATGAAATGTGTGTGAGTTGCCTTATGGGGTCCATTCTCCAATTATTTCAAAGATGATTATAAGAAATGTCATATAGCATGATTTCAAATGAAACGTCCCTTTTTATGCATATTTTAATGATTTTGTGCATGACTTCCATACTTAGTACTTTTTGTGCTAACCCCATCTTTCTACATTTTATGTAAGTGTAGGCTTTGGAGAAATATGATTCCATCTTCGTGGCTAGGTTCATAGGAGATCAAGAAGAAGAAGATTGGTGAGTCCTCATTGTATTCGAGGGCTCAACCATATGTCCTTTATTGTCTTTGTTTTATGTTTTGGACTTTGGATGTAAGGGCTATGTCCCTACGATTGTATTTCAAGAGTATTATTCCAAGATTTGATAGATGGTTTGAGACATAGTATCATAGGTTCTCTTTCATTTTATAATAGATTTTGAGTCTAAAGAAAAAAAATTAATTTCGCACTATTTTCATATGCTTTAATGTTCATGTATGCTATGAGGCTTGTATGCGAACACTTCGGGCTCAATTACGCCGTTTCACGTCTAGGGGTAGTCCCGGGTCGTGACACGTCTGGCACAATAACTTGGATCGGGTACCACGAATCGATATGCTAACAGTTTGGGTTTGGGTTCCATGAGAGGACCATTGTATTATGCTGTGTATATACTTGTGATGATTACGTTCATATCTAATGATGATTGATATTTGAAGACAGTATGTTGCTCTAAAAGGATAATTGTATCCCTTGAGACTTGCGAAATTGTGTGTTATTTATAAGTGCTGACTAATATTGTATATGCGTGTTTTACTTTGTTGTGACTGCTTATGTATATTTTACCTTCGGGAAAGCCGCGTGATCCTATCAGTACATTGTGGTTGTGTACTGATACTGCACTTGCTCGTTCTTTGTTGAGTACAGGGCATCTTCAGGCGGCTATTGATAGACCTCAGCTAAGTGACTATTGATCATGACCGAATTCAAGGGTGAGCCAGTTCTTTCAGGCTGCCATGGATCACTCTTGTTTAAGTCCACTTCTTTTCTAACTCAGACTATTTGTTTAAGGTGGTTGTTTAGTTTTTGGGTTGTACCCCTTATTCTTAGACTTGTCATTAGTAGAGTATTGGTACGATGACTTTCAGGTTCTAGGGGTTGTTCTTCCGCATTAATTTGGTTTGTTTATATAAACCTTTGGAATTTATGAGGACTCCGTATTACTTTTATAGTCATTTTAACATGCTTCCGTATCTTTAAATGCCTTAGTTTTCATAAAATTGGGTAGTTTGGGTTGTAGTAAAGGTTCTCCCACCGGAGGATTTGTGTGAGTGCCAATCACGACGGTCTGGGTCGTGACAACTATTCCAATATCAACATCGCACAAATCAACAAGTTGGCTTGCCATTCTATATAGACTCAGGCGACGGTTGGAAAATGCTACATTACGAGTACGTTGATTTTCTATTTTTGATATTGGAAATGTTTGTCGCACTCTAGTCTTCTTGCTCTCCATCGCTAAAATTATAAAGAACAAGATTAAAATAAAAGTTTATCTAAGAATTAATATGTTTTTTTTAAGAAATGACACTTGTGAGAAATAGAATATAGTGGCACTATATATATACATCAAAAACATCCATGCAATAAATTTATTACCAAATCATGTGATTGAAAATAGTAAGTGATATCTGGCATTTTAAGCTAAAAGGGTAAATATTTTAACACTCATTCTAAGCTTATCATTGTGGTTAGATAGTATGAAGATAATTAAAAAAATACTACCAATTATGCACAATAATCTTTTAAATTTTATAGTCAAACTCAAAGTCAAATATAATTTAAATAAATACTTGAATAGATATGTTTCAATGAATTAAGACAATAAAAAGTCAAACTTTCCATGTGCACTAATGTGAATCAAATATAAAATTTTCACTTTAGTAGAAAACTGAAAAGAAGCATTATAAGTGAACCAACTATAATAAAAAATTTATTTTAATTTGAAATAGGAAAATATTTAATGTACTTACTAAGTTTAGGCAATCTTTCTTCACCTTAGAAGTTGGTGAACTTCAATTGACTTTTGTAACGTGACTAGACTTCCTTCATCTTGCCTTCTATTTAGACATCCAAGTAAGAAGTTCGACAATTCTTCCCCTAATGTCTCTTGTTCATTCTTCTTCACTTCATCATTATGTTGTGTTTGTCTAATGTTGTTGTTTTCAACTTTTCTTACTTTGTTTGTTGATTAGTTGGCGGTCTTCTTTAAGAGAATTTCAATCTTAACACTCATTATGAATCAACTAATATTTTCACTATATTTTTTTCATTATTTGACTATAGCAATCACTATATTATTTGACTATATTTAAAATAATGGAAAAGTATCGTGAATATGTATGATTAGACTCTTATCTAGCGTTTGACTCCAGGTTCCGAAATATTCTTGACAAATAATAATTGGGCTAAGTTTTTGGTGAAATTGTATTAGTGTTTGGCCTCAAATTCCCAAATATTTTTGTCAAATAATATTTGGGGTAAGTTTTGGTGAAATTACACCATTTGTTCGGCCTCAAGTTTTTCTAAGAATATTTGACTATTTAAAAAAAATATTATTTATACTCCTAAGTTCTAAACACTATTAAATATACCCATAAATTTATATCATCTATTAACAGTAAATATGTTCATTTAAAAAATAACCTTATAACATAATTGATAACAATCAATAACAACAAAATAACAATGTATGCAAGAGCAATACATTAATCGCAGATAGACATGAATTGGAAATTTCTTGATGTTCTGATACTAAATAAGTAAAAATTAATTAGAAGATAGAAAAGAATCATTATGTAAGTGTATCCACTATAATAAAACAATTTAAATTTTAACTTTAAATAGGTAAACGTTAAATTCCCTTGATACTATTTACTCTTCCGTAAATAACAGTTTTTAAAAAAAAATGAAAAAGCTAAGTAAGCGTAATACTATTTAAAAATTGTTATATTTCCATTCAAAATTACCTAAAAATGTAAAAAACTGTATACACTAATAGTACATTAAGCATAAACTCACACAAAAATCAAACCAAAGAACATATTGAATGGCTTTCCTAATTAAAAAGTCAATCAAAATCTTATTAAAATCGATATGACACTAAGAATTTTTCTTCAAAACATAGTCCATTATATAATACTAATAACAAGATATTTTTAAGAATTTTATAATAATTTTTTTAATCATTTGATATTTGAAATTCACCAGACTTAGTAATTGAGATTTATGCTTTGTAATGCCCATTTAATCAAGAATTATATTTTTGCAAGGAGATTTTCTTTCCAAAAGTTCAAATTTCGAGACATTTAATTAAGAATAAAAAAATGTGCTAAAAATTGATGTCATTTCTATAATTTTCATCTTTTATTCTTATCCATCCCTTTCTTTAATATTTTAAACTAGAAAACAATTAATATACAAAGGAGAAAAGGTATACTAAAGCATATCTAAAAAAATCATATATTGATATCGAAAATCATAACAGAATACATAGTTCTTTCGCCATTTTATTCCATTTGACTAAGTTGAACTAGTGTTTGAGCATATTCAATTTCTTCTATGTGCTCAAGCCTTTTCCCCATAACATCTAGGTGATTGTTGAGTTGATTCACCTTATTTCGTACTTGATCTGCATCTAGGCGAGTGTTCACTTAATTGTGAATTGGGATTCAAAAAACGTTCAATGATTGCTACAGCTGTTAGGTGGAAAAATTAGAAAGGGTTGTTTGCAGGTGAAAGTAGTACTATTCCAATATCAACATCGCACAAATCAACAAGTTCGCTTGCCATTATGTATACACTCGAGTGACGGTTGGAAAATGCTACATTATGAGTATGTTGATTTTCTATTTTTGATATTGGAAATGTTTGTCGCACTCTAGTCTTCTTGCTCTCCATCGCTAAAATTATAAAGGACAAGAATAAAATAAAAGTTTATCTAAGAATTAATATGTTTTTTTAATAAATGACA
>JAJONS010045459.1:0-16917 GCA_029582315.1 Solanum tarnii x Solanum tuberosum | reverse complement strand
TAAGGAATCTCTTGGATTCAAAGATGAGAAAACCTTTCATCTAGGAACCCCATTCATTTAAAGGAGTACTTTATGAGACTATCCTTACAATAGACCCAGCTTTCATTAATTAGCATTAACTTCCATTCTTTCATTCATTCTCACATTCTTTCATTCATTCTTCACTAGGTTTGAGAGTAGGTAAACATAGTCTATCCTAACCTTACCTTCATTATAAGTCATTCAAAGAAGACAACAACCAAGCATAACACATAATGTCTCTACATAAGGTCACCTTTAATGCTCTTAGACCATACACAAATTTACATCATATCACATTACCTTCACATAATCAACATTACTCAAAAGAACAACCATCCAACTTTGCCTACAAGGCCATGATCACAACATGCTTATAAAGTAAACACCTCCCCACTTTCAAAGGGATCAAACCTTACAATTCTAACATCTACAATATATATATATATATATATATAATACTAGAATCAATAATCTATTCACAACTTCATCATCATCATAAACATTAGGTCACAATTGCCCATTCAAGGCCAACATCCAATATAACACCATTGACCATCAATTCTTCATAATTCAATATAGAACAATACATAAATCAATAGCCCATAACAATCTACACATTAATATAACATTAATAGCTCATAATCAATAAACCCACTTTAGACCCAAAAATTAGGGTTTCAAGATATGCAAGGGTTCATGGAGTTTTTAACCTTAAAACCATCAATAGGAACTTAAATCATGATTTGAAATAGTTTCATGCAAGAACCCAAGCTTAGAATTGAAGATGGGTTTTTTAGTGTTTTTGAAAAACATTGAAATCACTTTGATTTGGCTCTTTGATTGAAAGGAGAATCAAAGATAAAATCCCCATGCCTTTGTGATTAATTTCCTTAGGAATTTGAAGAGAAATCAGTAGGAACCCATCCCCTAGCTTGAAGCTTCATCAATGGCTTCCATGGTGTTCTAGAGAGAGAATTTATTTGAGAGGGAAGGTTCAATGTAGAAATAATGAGGTCCAATTCTATGTTTTGGGGTTTTATCCTATTAAAATACCCTAGAATAGGTAGAATAACCGTGTATAATAATTCCCCAAAGTACCCAAACTACCATTCACTTTGTTGGACCATTTTAAACAAGACAAACTTGAGTTTTATTTTCGCATTTTCAAGCTGCCTTGGAAGCTTGCTCGGCCAAGGGTTGGGGTCCTCCTCGGGGCCCCTTCGGGTGGCCCCGGGGCATCGTATTCGAACGTTCTGACCCTAAAAATATTTATTAAGACACTAGGGTCACCTCCACTGATTTTAGACTCCAAACAACACATAAAAACATGCAAGACAGACTAGAACACACTAGCAAGCAAACAACTAGTTTTCGAACGTCTTGAACGCCTTATTGACGTTTGACTTCCAAACTCTTTAAAACCGACCTATGAACTCATTTTCAAATATTCATACAAGTTTATCAACTACTAATATGCATGTGAAGCTCTAACTATCCTATTTCATTTTGAGGGTCGTTACAATATCCCCCACTTGGGAACATTCGTCCTCGAATGACACTTCAAACATTATACAGTAAGGACTCTAGGACTAGCAACCCACAACAAGCACGTAATATCATTACTACAGCACATACCAAGGAGGAAACATCAACTCCACATAAAAAGCATCACAACAAAATTTTCATGCAATTCAAGGAAGTAGGAATAACATCTACCACTCAACATGCACAAAACTTTACCATTTCTCATTTCTTTGGAGGAACTTCCTTCTCCATATCATATCATGCTCATTCTCTCAAAAGCACAATTACGCAACATCAAGACCACATTAAGACATGCTCAACTAGTCATATCATAAATTAATTTAAGCAACTTATCATAAAAAAAAGCTCATCATTTCATATCATATAAGGAGGAACTACCTTCTCCATACTCATGATGCACACTTCATCCTTTCCATTTCCAACATGGAGGAACTACCTTCTCCAATTTTTTTGGACATACTCATCATTTCATCATAAGTCGGATATGCAATAACTTTCAAAGAACACATAGGCATGATCAACATTTCAACTCATGAGGCAATTAAGCAAATCATACTAAATGCACAATAATCATGAGAAATATAGATCAACTACTAACTTTATCAATTAATCAAAATGTCATTAAGAGGATGCATAACATAATATCCTCTAGAACATGCATAACATACGGAAATCATGCAACTCATAATCAAATGCAAGACTCCAAAACATGAACAACCTACTAGGAACTCTTGGTTTCAAGCTTGAATAAGAGTAAAAGGAAAAGATAAGGATATCAACAACCTTATCACTCAACTCATCATCCCCCACTTAGGGTAAACCCATCTAGGAGCACATTATCCCCCACTTTGGGTGAGCCAAATCAGCTCTTCACCACCTCATACCCTTAAATTCTAAGGTCGGAGAAAGTCAAGACTAAACCTTCAAACTCCTTTCATAAAATGATTCTACGCTATTGAGGGTCTTACCTCTATCCTCGAAGAACTGAGTTTACTCACTCAACATCATTTGGTACCACCTAAGCACCACTACTCATAAAATTTTTATCCTCTCACAATTACCTTGCTAGGTAGTCACACCATCCTTGCCTCTTAGGAGCAAGCCTACCCAAGGACTTCAATCTATCACAAGGGCAACTACAAAGAATTAACCACAAAAAGCAACTTCCCAATATGATACTTCAAATCTCATAAGTCACACATAGCCATAATTGGCAACACAACACAATCTTCCAAAAATACTTTCACATACTTTCATCTAGTCATAAACCATAATAAGCATCAAAACTCACCTTTTACTCCCTCAATCCTTGAAACATCACCCCTTCCAAGTAATCACATCTAGTAGACCACCGGACAAGGGAATAAAGAGAGATATCTTATGGAGTTAAGCTCTATGGCACGACACAAGAGTTATGAAGAAAGTGAAACTTCTATCGTCCTATAGCCTCTCGCTCATAGATGTGTCGCGACTCACACCGATGAACAAGACTCTCCTAGACATGGCATTCAAGATTTTTAACCTAAAAGTAATATTTAAAACCTTATGCTCTGATACCAAGTTTGTAACGACTCGAGAGCACCACCTAGCCGTTACATGCGTATTCGACCTCTCGGAGGTCTTATACAAGCCTTAGCATTCATTCATCGCATAGATCATAAAAATCACTAGAAAGTTAAAACTTTTATTCAATAAAACCATAAGACTTCAAGATTCATCAACATTTGAAAACATCAGTACGCAAGCGGAACTACTAAGTTTCTTTAGCCAATCTTAGACAAGAACTTAAAACGTACTAAGGGACACGACCCTTTACAAAAAAAATGAAACCTCAGTGTCTATTACAATGACTAAGAAACTTCTAAACATAGTCCTCGAATCTTGAGGACATACCAAAGACTTGGAAGAGTGAAGCAATCCAAGTAACTCCAAAGCACAATTTCCTCCTAGTTACCACAACCTACACTTGTAGTAAATTAGAAGAAAGGGGTTAGTACAACACACGTACTAACTATAAGGATATACAAAACATGCTAAAAAGGACATTTGTTTGGAAGTTATGCTTTCATGCCATTTTGATAAAAGCTCATGAACATCAACATAATAGGCACCTTACAAGTCACAACCAACGATACAAAGTCATATGCTTCACAATACCTCATAAACATACATAACCCATTTACCTTTACCTTCTTGCCTCGGTCCTCCACCTTAAGTAACCCTTAAACAATACCTTTGTGCAATGTATGGGCAACTTCCCATACCATCACCCACACTAAGGCACCACCTTAAGGTCACCCAAAGTAAACTTACCATGTATACCTCAACCTTAATCAATTAATCATATAAGACATATAAGCACATAAGCTAACAAGTCACTTCATAAAACTAGAACACTCATCAAATGTCATCCCAAGACTCAACTAAGTAAGACATGGTCAGGCAGCCCATACTACCTCTCCATACCACACCCAACTGATCCTTAAGGCTACACAAGACAAGCTCCATTCACATCTCACTTTCCCAACATTTACCTAGAATTTGTACCAAGGTATGTCAAAACATCATCCATGGATCCTTTTTCACCCATTGAACCCCAAAGAAACCTCAAATTTCAATTATGATTCTTCCCCCAATACTAGGGTTTCATGATTTCTTATGGGTATTTATCAAATTCATGTTTATTCTCAGGTTGAGCTTATTATGCATCTTTTGATAATAATTTAGTGATGTTAATAATATATTCATGAAACCATGTTATGCAAGTACTTCATGATCATTACTAAGCTATTTATCTATGCATGCATTATGTTACGAAGGTTTTTATGAATCAAGGATGCTTCTAGATAAAGATTTTATATGATTAGCATAATTTAGTGGCTTCTGTGAAGTGTGTCAAAGATTATGTTACGAAATCATAATTTCAATGAGTTATTCTTATAGTTATTAGATTTTCGATGGAAGATTCAATATTATCATATTCTTACTAGCTCTATGAGTATGAATATGTATGTTGTTTTATTGGGAGATTACTTAGCACCGAGTTGGACTAGTGGAGATTACCCAAGTCCTAGAACAATGTGCCTCCATAAGACTTTGTCATAATTGACTCTAGCTAGTAGATCTACCTTAGCTCATGATTATGGTCCTTACCTAGGTATGTATGACACTCTTTTTTTAGTGTGGGGGTAGTACATTAAGTTATATTTATAGCTCACATGGTTTATGTTAGTGAACTCCAATGACCTCGCTGAAGTCCACTGAAACTTGAAGACTAAGGCTTTTTTTGGTGATGAAGAGTATAACTTGGAAAATCGTTGATCAATTTGGCAAGGCCGACTTAAATCGTATAATCAACCACGAATAGAAATGGTGTGATAAGAAGTTTGGAAAAGTACATAGATCTTTTTGGAGAGAGAAATACACTTTTACATTTGTGAATATTTTTCTGTACTTTGAAAACTTCTATACTTTAGAGATTTTTCCAGTAGATGGGATTTTTCGGCTTGGAAGTGATTACATATTTTTTTTTCATTGTGCCATCCTATGTAATATGCATGCGAAATGTTGAATGTGGCTCAAAAAAACTGCATGATGGCGTGATACGAGTTAACAACAGTGGTGTATGGGTTTGAAAAGTTTTGATTGTATCTTTAGGGAACCAAGGTGGTAGTTAATACAAACCGTTCTATAATCTGATATTTGATGGCAAATAAAAAAGCAAAATTGAGGTTGATGCGAGGGGTTTTGTTGCTCCAGGAGTTCAACATTGAAGTTAAAGATCGAAAGCGTTGTGAAAATAAAGTGGTGGATGATGCTTGCGTAATCAATGACACAACTTCCAATGCAAGTGTCTACGATCGTGCAATAGTATAATAACCCAACCAACGTTTGTGGTCGAGTCCCAAGGGAGTGGTTTCGAGAATTAATAGAAAAATAAAATTAAGTTCTAACAAATCGTAGCTGAAGACATTAACGATTAAAAACATTGTAAATTAAAAGTGGTACACAAAAGTGTCAAATATCGATTTGGGGTTTTTGTCACAAATATAGCAAAAACAGTAAAATTAACAAGAAATCTATAAATGAGAGGGGATTCTTAGGGTGTGACCGCAATATGTGTTGATTTAAACCGTTGGGTACATGCTTTCGATATGAAATTTGCAAGATAATAGTGACTAGGCTAAGCTTTAGATGGAAATAAGTTCCCTCTAGGGCAACTTACCCCATTTAGAATAGGTTCCTCTCGGACACCCATTTGCCGCATGAAGGCCAGCCTACGCCTTACCCCACTCACTCTCTTGAGCTGACTGTTAGGATATGGGACTAGGGCTCACCATCTTGGGCTGAACCTCATGTCTACACACTCCTTAGGCCATCAGTCTAGTGGTCTTGGTTTCACGACCTCTCTCTCGAGCAAGCCAAAAACACATGGGTGGTTTTGTATTTGTAACTACAAAGCCATTAAATTAAACCACAACCACTAGGTGAAATCACCATTAAAATACATCTAACCTATCAGCAAGCAAAACCCAACAATAATCTCAACACATATTTGCTAAATCACAACCAAAGAATGGGGGTTTTTAGCCACACATCAAGAGATAGTAATTTATACCTAAATGAGCTTGCATTCAAATGGGTATGAAGATTTAAGTCTTGTTACAGGCCAAGAATAAAGAATCCAAGAGACCCAGGTCCAAATCCTTGGAGATGAAACCCTTTTCTTCTTCAAGTTTCTGAAACCCTATCAAAACTCATAGCAAAAATAAAAGTACTGAAAAATTATATTAAGAATCTGATATTGTCTAATGATATATTCTCTATAACTCTCAACGAGTATGTATAGTTTTCAAAAAATGTTCTGCGACGGATCATTCGGTGACATTAGTTGGAATCACCGATCAACTCGGCGATTCGCCCTTTAGTGTAGTTCATCGCCTTCTTGCACCATCCTTCGGCATCATCGGGCTCTGGGTGATTGGGCAATATAGTATTGCTTCGCGGAACTTCTCGGCGATGCGCCAACTGCTCCCTTGTTCGGCCAACTTGATCCTTTCCTTCAGGTTCAACACACTAGAACAAAAGGCGAAGTGAGATCCTTCGGAGATTCGCCAAGTGGACTCGGTGATCCGCAGGCCTTCATTTTCTCGTTCTTTTCAGCCTTTTTGTTCCTTTTTGTGAAGTAGTGTCCATGCTTTCCTTCAATCTTCAAATACCTGGAACTTAAGGGTTTTCATCAGATATTAAGATAAATAAGCATTTGAGGACACAATTTCTATTAAAACACAACCTTAAATGAGTCCAATTTGTGGACTCATTAACACCCCCAACTTAAACTTTTGCTTGTCCTCAAGCAAACTCGAGTTAAGTTGATCACAAAGGGTGTCTCAAACAGTGCTACACAAGACTCAATCATGAATGTACACAAATTTCTCAAATTTCTCATGCAAAGATCAATTGTGTACTCAAAAATTCAAGTTGTGACACACCGTTACCAAAGATTCTCATGCTCGCAATACTTGCTACTTGTACAAGTTCAAGCTCAACAAAAAGTATCTAAATGCCCTCACATAAAGAATGATTCCATATTCACACTTAGAGGTTAATCAATTCAAGATTAGGAATCAAATGCAACTTCTTCATCCTCATGAGGTGTGGTGTTCTCTAAGTGTCCTTTTCTTTTCCCATATCACTTTTTCTTCTAGTGCTTCTAAGTCATCCTTTTATTCACTCTCCATGTATTGCTTGGAAACCCAATTTCTTTTGTACATTTTATTCCACAACTTTTCTTTTTGTTTTTTTTTAAGGTTTTTCATTTTATTTTGCAATACCATGGGTTAAGGGAGACTTTTCTTGCACTTCTTGACTTCTCCTCTTCTTTTTCACCACACCCCCAACTTAGGCTCTTGGCCTAAGTTGGTTATTCACTAAACCACAAATCAAGAGGATTATAGGTAGTGGGTCAAGTAAGGTCTAGGGTTCATCAAGGTTCTTCCAAAGAAAGGTAAGGCTCAAGGGGTATTCAAAAGAGTTTCACACGCTCACAGGTAGGCCACAAAAGAGGTATATGTCAAATTTGGCTTACACTCTTTAAAGTTGCCTAAGATCATTTCAAGAGCACACATTTCTAAGTCAATCAAACTAACGGGGCAAATTCTAGGTTTATTCATGCATAGTTCAAAGTAAGCTAATTACACAAGGCATCGACACTTAAGTCAAGCAAGACTACACACTTTCGCTAGTGTGCAACGGTCATTACAAGAGAATCAATTCTATAAATGGTTAATCCCAACGCAATGCAAAGAGTTCACATATTGTCTATGGAACTTCATTTGATCTCGTCGTAACCGCGCATTCATGTTCGTTCGATTGATAGCACTATTCAAGTCATCAGTATTGATTGGGACTGAGACTTAAATTTTGCAAAAGAACGACCACTTTCAACACACGAGAGGCGGCAAAAATGTGCAAAAAATTTCGTAAGGGTCAAAATCGTTTCTATAATTTAAAACAAAAGAGAACCATGAGCTCAAACATCCACAAAAAGCAGTTTATTTAATATACTTAAAAACAGACAACCCAACTAATACACAAATATCCATATCAAGAAAACAAGGTGAGCCTCACCCCACCGCAAATAAAAATGTATTTGTTCTCAAATGCAATTAACACTACCCAAAAGTAAAAATAAGTAAGACAAATAAGGAGATAAAGAAGTGATCCTGGCTAGGCAGTTGCTCCATTTGTTAGGGCCGCATGGTTCTCCTACGACTTTAGGTGTAGATCTTCCACAATTTTAGCATTAAAAAGAAGGTGAGGTGGGCCCGTTAAGTGAGTCGTTGAGTGATTCAGCGAACTCTACACAACATCACCAAGAAATCCAACACGCCTATTTTTGACCCACTTTCTCGAATGCTTCACCGCCACCCTGTTTCACATTACTCAAGCATTATTCAGTTCTTATGTACCCAATGATATCAGTCTGAATGGGCAAATAAAATGGCATGTCGCCGACTAATCACATATTTCGCCGAGTGTTACAGATCTTTCCAACAATCCTGGGTGTTCAAACGGCGGTCACCGTTGAGATCGCCAACAGAGTTTGCGTTGTGCCAATGATTTATCAAGCTCGCCGAGTTTTACAGACTCCACTTTTGGGGATGTTTGGAGTCAAACGGCGGTTAGAGTCGAGTTCGCCGACCTCTTCGGTGACTCGCCAAATTAATCTATTGCTTGTCACTCCGCACTTTTCGAGCACTTCTTACAATTCCACCTATACCAATCAGCACACCATTATTTTATTAATATGCAAATATAAAATATTAAGGGGTTTTGGGTTGCCTCCCAAACAACGCCTTAGTTAACATCATGGCACGATGGATGTCCGCAGCTATTTTTCATTTCCGGAGTAGCCCATGTTGTAATTAGGCGAGTCCTCGGCGAATGGTGGGTATTGACCTGATATTAGATGGCTGATTTGGGCATCTTGCAATTGAATAGTCATGGATTGAGAGGCTGATGCTTCGTTTAGTAATTCGATGTTCTCCCTCATCTCATTCGATGTTCTCCCTCATCTCATTCAACATCTTCTCATGTGCCTCAATCTTTTGTTGAATGAGTGACACGGCTTCATCATCCTGCACACCTCTCTGATTCTTCCCATGTTTACACTATCGAAGGGAGGAGTACTTTTCTTTTCCCATGGCTTGTACTTCCAATTCCGTGATTCGGGTGGATAGAACATCCAACTGGGTGACTAGTGTGTCCCACTCCTGCTTTTGTCTGGCTTCTTTGTTCGCTTCTACCATGCCATTAAGGAGTTTTTGCTACAACTTTGTAGGGTTGGTGTAGCATACCCCCATTACAAAGCTGATCGGCTATACATTTTTTCTCGAGTCCAAGACCCCTGTAGAAGCACTCCAATAGCCGCTTCTCCATCATTCCATGAGATGTGTATGGTTGCAGCATCGCATGAAACTTCAGCCACATTTCCTGAATCGTCTCATTCCCTACCTGTTTAGAGGATAGAAGGTTGTCCCAGAGGTTCAATAGTTTCAGCAGGGGATGATCCGTGTGGTATCTATAATGATTTTCCATCCTTCGTTCCCTGCTTTGATATTCAAACTAGTAAAACAAAACTGCACTTTAGATTAGTAAAACTAAAACTCGCAAGTGTCTACGATTGTGCAATAGTATAATAACCCAACCAAGGGTTAGGGTCGAGTCCTAAGGGAGTGGTTTCGAGAATTAATAGAAAAATAAAATTAAGTTCTAACTAATCGTAGCTAAAGACATTAACAATTAAAAACTTTGTAAATTAAAAAGGGGACACAAAAGTGTCAAATATCGATTTGGGGGTTTTGTCACAAATATAGCAAAAACAGTAAAATTAACAAGAAATCTATAAATGAGACGGGATTCTTAGGGTGTCACCGCAATATGTGTTGATTTAAATCGTTTGGTACATGCTTTCGATAAGAAATTTGTAAGATAATAGTGACTAGGCGAAGCTTTAGATGGAAATAAGTTCCCTCTCGGGCAACTTACCCCATTTCAAATAGGTTCTTCTCGGACATCCATTTGCCGCATGAAGGCCAACCTACGCTTTACCCCACTCACTCTCTCGAGCTGAGTGTTAGGATATGGAACTAGGTCTCACCCTCTCGGGCTGAACCTCATGTCGACCCACTCCTTAGGCCATCAGTCTAGCGGTCTTGGTTTCACGACCTCTCTCTCGAGCAAGCCGAAAACACATGGGTGGTTTTGTATTAGCAACTACAAACCCATTAAATTAAACCAGAACCACAAGGTGAAATCACCATAAAAATACATCTAATCTATCAACAAGCAAAACCCAACAATAATCTCAACACACATTTTCTAAATCACATCCCAAGAATGGGGATTTTTAGCCACACATCAAGAGATAGTAATTTGTACCTAAATAAACTTTCATTCAAATGGGTATGAAGATTTAAGTCTTGTTACAGGCCAAGAATGAGGAATCCAAGAGACGCAAGTCCAAATCCTTGGAGAAGAAACCATCTTCTTCTTCAAGTTTCCAAAACCCTCTCCAAACTCAGAGAAAAAATAAAAGTACTAAAAAATTATATTAAGAATTTGATATTGTCTAATGATATATTCTCTATAACACTCAACGAGTATTTGCAGTCTGAAAAAATCTGTGTTGCGACGGATCATTCGGTGACATTAGTTGGAATCGCCGATCAACTCGGCTATTCCCCCTTTAGTGTAGTTCATCGCCTTCTTGCACCATCCTTCGGCATCATCGTGGTCTGGGTTATTGTGCGATATAGTACTGCTTTGGGGAACTTCTCGGTGATGCGCCGATTGCTCCCTTGTTCTGCCAACTTGATCCTTTCCTTCAGGCTTAGTACACTGGAACAAAAGGTGAAGTAAGACCCTTTGGCGATTCACCAAGTGGAATCGGCGATCCTCAGGCCTTCATTTTCTTGTTCTTTTCAGCCTTTTCGTTCCTTTTTGCGAAGTAGTATCATTTTTTCCTTCAATCTTCAAATACCTGAAACTTAAGGGTTTTCATCAGTTATTGAGATAAAATAAGCATTTGAGGACACAAATTCTATTAAAATATAGCCTTAAATTAATCCAATTTGTGGACTCATCAACACCCCCAACTTAAATTTTTCCTTGTCCTCAAGCTAACTCTAGTTCAACTAATCACAAAGGGTGTCTCAAACAGTGCTACACAAGACTCAATCATGAATGTGCACAACAAGACTCAAATTACTCATGCAAAGATGAATTGTGTACTCAAAGATTCAAGTTGTGCACACCATTACCAAAAATTCTCATGCTCGCAATACTTGCTACTTGTTGTCACGACCCGAGAGCACCCCTAAGTCGTAACATGTCGTACTCGACCTCTCGGAGGTCTTATACATGCCCTTAGCACTCATAACATTCGATACATAGAAAATAGTAATGAATTAAAAACATTTTTAATCCAAAAACATAAGACTCAAAGGTCAATAGCTGTAAAATCTTTATACGCAAGTGGAAGACTAGTCTCACATGGCCATCCTTAGACAAACATACAAGATAGGGTCATGGCCCTTAGCAATAGAAAAGAGTACTAAAGTCTATTACAAGTCTTAATACTTGAAAACTAAGAATGTGAAATCCTTGTCCTCGATATATGAGGACATACCAAAAGATCTTGAGAGAACTCTAGCCCCAAGCTCCAACTCAAAGCTAGTTTAATCACGTCCCCGCACCTACACTTTGTAGAAAATAGAGGAAAATATGAATTATCACAATTAAGCACTAAGTACGATGACCATGCAAAAGCATGCTTTTAAACAGACATTTTGGTTGGAAACCCATGTATATGCTTTTTGAGAAATCCCTCAAGTCATGACATCAGTTATTGAGAAAAAATATGCATTCGAGGACACTAAATTTATCAAACTAAAGCGCTAAAAGAGTCCAAATTGTGGACTCATCAACACCCCCAACTTAAACTTTTGCTTGTCCTTAAGTAAAACTCAAGTTCAACAGTTCAAAAAGGACATCCCAAGCAGTGCTACACAACACTCAATCATGAATGCACACAAAAAGACTCAACTTACTCATGCAAGGATTAATTGTGTACTCAAAGATTCAAGTTGTGACTCACCATTACCAGAGAATCTCAAGCGCACTATACTTTCTTCAAATGCAAGTTCAATCTCAACAAAGCTATTCAAATACCCTCACACAAAGAATGATTCCATATTCATACACAATGGTTCAATCATTTAAAGTTTCGGAATCAAGACCAACACTCACATTCACAAAGATAAACACAATGCATGATTTAACCTATTGGTTTGCCCTTATTTTCCAATCGTCTTTTGTTTTAGCTCATTCAAGATCAAAAAAGTCTTTTAAAGGCTTGTACTGGGGCTAAGTGTAATGGTATGGTTATTTACGCTCAATGGCTTCTATCCTTATAAAAAGTGATGTGAACAACACCTTCTTTCCTTTTCTTCATCATTTTCATTCAAGCTCAGAAGTCACCTCTTTTTCATCTCCCATAGACCGTTAGAAGTCCCATTTTCTTTGTATTTTCACAACTTTATTCCACAACTTTTTCTTTCTTTTTATTTTTCAATCCTTTCTTTTTTTTTCTTTTTTTTATATGGAGGGGTTCAATTTTTCTCAAAACATGGGCAAAAGGGACTTCTTTGCATTTTCTTGATTTACCTTCTCTTTTCACCACACCGCCAATTTAGGCTTTTGGCTTAAGTTGGCTATTCAAAAAAATCACAAATCATGAGGATTATGGGTAATGGATCAATAAAAGGTCACAATGTTATCAAGTTTCTTCCATGAAAAGTGTAAGGCTCAAAGGGTGCTCAAAAGAGGTTCACACACTCACAAGGTAAGCCAAAAAAGAGTTATAATTTCGAATTGGTTCACACTCTTTAAAGTTGCCTAAGATCATCTCAAGAAATTGCATCACTTAGTCAACCAGACCAATAGGGCAAATTCTAGGTGCCATCACAGATGGTTCACAGTAAGCTCATCACACAAGGCATTGACACCAAAGACAAACAAGATTTCACACTTTCGCTAGTGTGCAATATTCATTACGAGAGACTCAATTAGATACTTGGCTAGTCACAACGAGATGCAACGAGTTCACATATTGTCTATTCAACTTCAATTGGCCTCGTCGTAGCCGCACATTCATGTTTATTCAATTATAAGCACTATTCAAGCCATCGGTATTGATCAAGACCGACACTCAAATTTGCTAAAAAACAGCCATATTCAACACAAACCAGAGGTGGCAAGATTTTTTGAAAGGGTAAAAAATCATGTACAATTAAAAACAAGGAGCCACAAGCTCAAACATATAAAGAAATATATAAACAAAACAAGAATTATGAATGTCACAAAAAAGGTGGGCCTCAACCCACCACAAATAAAAGCATTTTTCTTCAAATGGAAACAAAATTATCCAAAAGTCAAAAGAAATAAAGATAGAGAGGGAGGTAAAGAAGGGATCATGTCTATGCAATCGCTCCATCTGTCTGGGCATCAGTGCCCGATGCATCAGCTTGGACTTGGGCATCAGTGCCCAGAGTCATCTCAGAAGGAATAGTAGCAGTACCAGATCCACTAGGAGCTGCCATAGATATCTCGGTCAGTGATGTCTGAATCACTGACTGCATAATCGGCTCTTCAAGATCCAGCAAGTCTCCATATATGCTCTCTTCCCGTCTCTTTATCTGCTCTATGTCGGTCTCAACATCCGACTCATCAACTGCTGCCTCATTCCTAGGTACATCTCCGGTGGTAGCAAGAGGGATCTCTAAATTCTCAAGAGCGTCCAAATCATCTGCACCCTCTAATAAGGTAGTGAAGTCTGTAGACTTCACATACTCTACGTCCTTCCACAAGTCTGCTACCTTGGCTTTCAAAGCCGAAATCTCAGAGGTGTCCCCCTGCCTGCTCTCACAAGCTTCAACTGTTGTAGTGAGAGTGTTAATAGAAGTTTACAAGGGTGTCAGTGCAGCCAGGATCGTAACCTCAATCATCAAGGGGACAAATCTCACTAATCGAGTCGCCCTCACATCAACTAAACAGGCCAGATGCCCCATCCTTAGGATCATCGCTTGAGTAATCTTGGTTGGCTAGGAGGAAAATGAGGTACCTGGAGCCTGTGAAGAAGAGGAAAGGATAGAAGTACCTGAAGACGCAGAGGTCTGAGTATGCAAAGATGATTCTATAGATATTGAATCAACGTCCACCTCCGGGGATGTGTCCACCGGAGCCGCCCTACTCATGTCAGCTTCCTCTCTATTATACTCGGCCTCATTGCGCCGGATGTCAGTGGAGGAGGACAGGGTAACATCAAAATCTCTAGCAGCATCCTGGGGCACTCCAGCATGTCAGCACAACTCTGTTATCAGTATTGGGAAAGGTAAAGAGGTCTGCCTCTTCTTGGCTCTCATGGCCATCTCCTTCTCTATGATAAGGCCCAAGTTGAGCCGCATCTTCGATAAGTAGAACCTAAGCAGGCTGTCTTTGCATGCTGGAGGATAGATTTATTTTGTGAAGGCATAAGTGAACTACTGATGAATCCGAACCAATAATGGGAAGCTATATTCAAATCCTTCTTTTTGATCTCGACTCCCGCCTCAATCCACCTAGGAGTGGTATCAGAAATAAGGAGGGCAAGCCAACCCTTTAGATCCTCCAGAGTTTGTGTCATAGACAAACCTTCATATGAGAGTGAAATCCCTGGAGGCCTATCTAACACAGCATTAATGTACTCCTCACTACACTCACTTCTACACCTCGAAGAGTGACCGACTTAACCGGTCTGAACTCACTGGCCTTCTTTTTACTCTTCGACACCAGTTCACCATATGTTGTGTAGAACTGACGGACCCATGAAGGAATATACGGACCTCAGGGCCTGGTGAAAATCTGGAACTGGTGCCACTGTAATAACTCCGCTACACTGGAGTACTTTCCCTCCATACCCTCTGTAGATAGTAGATTCTCCTCGAGAATGGTTCACAAACCATCTCATTTCAACATGTTGAGGAGTCTAGGTGGAGGAACAACTGGTGGCATAGGAGCCATAGGATATGCCGGAGTTGGCACTGATTCTGCTGGTGTGGACGCAGGAGCGACTCTGGTAGATGTGGAGTGAGATCTAGCCTGGAGCTCAAACCGCTGAGACTGTAGAGGCTGGTCATCATCAGGCTCAGATAGAGCAGCCAGGGAGCGAGTAGTAGCCCTGTCAGACCTGGGTCTCTGTTCCTTTCCTTTGTCACCTGGCGGAGGTTCTTCCCTTCCTCTTTTTAAAGGATTTGATCCCCCTTCGTTGATTGTGATACCCCATACTCTATTACAGGGTGACATGTCTATGTTTTTCCTCACCATACCGTAAATGCCGAATAATAAAGACTGAAAAGCTAGGCGGCAATGTAATAAACCGTCCAGTTCTCACCCATTCAGAGACGTAAGTCATGCTCTCCTATTCACTCGGCGACACGCCGAGTGGTCACTTAACTCGCCGAGTTTTACAGACTCCACTTTGAAGTTGCCTTGAATCCAACGGTGGTCTACGTCGGGGTCACCGACATCTTCGGCGAATCGACGAAAGGAACTTCTGTTTGCCAATTTGCATTTTTCACTCACTTTCCACATGTCGACCTACACAAACAACACACCATTATTTCTTAAAGAAAAAATAAAGCAATAATTAAAAAAAAAGTCTTGGGTTGCCTCCGAAGCAGCACCTTAGTTAACGTCGTGGCACTACGCAAGTCAACCCCTAAACCTCATTTTTTGGGTTGGCCATGGTGTCACTAGGCAATCCCCCTTGTCCATTTGGGTAGATATGAGGAAATACGTGACCCATGAGGGTTTCAATTAGCTTTATAGATCTATAGTGAGAGCCAATCATCTGATTTAGCACTTCGACATCTTCCCTCATCTCCTCTAACACTCTATTTTGCTTATTGAGGTTTTGGAGAATGATTAGTAGTGTATCCGCAATAAGTCTACTCTTATTTTCCGTAGATTTTCTCTACTTATGAGGGGTATGTATCTGCCCTTCTTTTTTTACAGCACCTCTAGTTCCTCGACCATTTGGGCCAAGGTATCCATCTGATCCAACAAAATGACCAAGTGTTGGTTCTTCTCAGTCTCCTTGTTGGTGTTGGCCACAAGATCAACGAGTTTGGCTGCGATCCCATATGAGTGTCTCGTAAGACCACCCGGGATAAATTGATCGATTAATCCTTTTCTATCAGATTTAAGACTCCTATAGAAGCATTCCATTAGAACTAGATCGGGAATTTCATGAGTTGGGCATTGTATCAACAGTGCTTTAAACCTCAGCCACGACTCATGAAAAAGCTCCCTTTTTAGCTGCTTGAAGGTCAGGATTATATCCCTGAACCTCATCCCTTCTACCGGAAGGTGATCCATTTGTTCACAATCATCAATTACACTCATTCTTCCTGTTTCAACACACAAACAAGCAAAACAAAACAAAAAATGAAGTTAGTAGAACTATAACTAACAAGAACAAAATTTAACTTAACTAAAAATTCTAAACTAACACCACTCCTCGGCAGCGGCGCCATTCTTGATTTCACGTACAAGGACACTACTTCTAGTTCAAGTGCTGATGTTTGCGTAATCAAGACACAACTTCCAATGCAAGTGTCTACGATCGTACAATAGTATAATAACCCAACCAAAGGTTGGGGTCTAGTCCCAAGGGAGTGGTGGTGAAAATTAATAGAAGAATAAAATTTAGTTCTAATTAGTCATAGCTAAAAACGTTGTCGAATATAA
>JAJONS010045458.1:0-18204 GCA_029582315.1 Solanum tarnii x Solanum tuberosum | reverse complement strand
CTTCACAAGACCCAAAGTGTACAGCCGCTCCAAAAAAGTTATCAAAAATCGTGGGCATCCTCACCCAAAGCACTAGAAAAGCTTAGAGGTGAAAGTCTGAGAAACCCTCAGAGCATCTTCTACTCCTCTAATGACATGGCTCCGACCGCTATCATGGGCTGGGAATCCCTAGGATGTACTTTCACATTAGGGACTCTATTGTAGGTTGTTCTTGCTGAACTAGTGTTGTCGTAGGTGCTTGTGCTGGAGCAGTTGCAGGTGTAGGTGCTGGAGCCTGATGCTTTCCGCTGTGCACATTCAAAAGTTGGGCAATAATTGCGTTAAGATCTAGTGCTATAGTTGGTCCGGGGGAAGGGTGGGCTTGTCTTAGCGCCACTGGCTGATCGGGAACACATTCGAGCATGCTTAACAAGAATTTTGACCAAAGTCAATCCTTGGCTTAAGCTTCAAAGTATAAATGTCTAACGACACAAAATCATACCAGAAGCCTCTGTTCCAAAACCAAACATGCCCCTAGGCTAAAATTGCCCTTCTGGAACTGATGCAACTACTAAAATTGCATGTTGAGTCCTCCTTCTTAAAGTCTTGACCAAAGTTAAATGTTAGAGTTTTAAAGGCTCCAAAACATATAAATTAGCACAAAATTCAAATGAACGACCTGACGACCGAACAATCAATCTTAGAAAGTAATAAATGACATAGATTCTCTATACAAAAGCTCTAAATGATGAAAAACTCAAAAACTAGCAGAAATGACCTGGAGGGTCATTACACTTTTATTTAGGAAAGTTCTTTTTATTCTTAATGTTCTTTCTCGTGGTATGAAAAAACACTTTTTACACTACATAAAGGAATTAACTTCTAATCATATTTCGCCCAATCATCCAAAAGAAGTATTTAGAAATTGTGATGCAGTCTTGTCGATTCTATCACAATACTCTTCACGACCTGGCTTATCTCTATATATATCCAACCAATATTAGAATCCCTCTCTTCAGGTGGAAATAAAAAAGGAATTAGAAGGAGACCTAAACTTCTTTGAATGGTCTAACTTTTTTTCTTCTCATTTTGCTTTTAATAGCAAATCAAGATTTAGGTATTGATTATTTCTAACATTCTTTTAGTATCCTGTTGATTTCACTTTTATGTTTCCTGCATTTTGGTCTATGTGGGCTTTCAAATTCTAGAACATTATCATTTTCTAGGGGGACGGGGGTGCATGACATGCAAAACTTTACTGCTCTTCTGAACTAGTTTATGGCAAATTTGGAAAATTATTCATGAAAAGAGTTTTTTGTAACAAAGTTATATATATATATATACATATATATATACACACACATATATATGTATACACACACATATATATACATATATATATACACACACATATATATATACACACACACATATATATATAATGGAGAAATGTAGGCCGGTCGACATGGCGCAACTACAAATTACAATTCTCTTTTCATTAATTTGTTTCCTAAACTAGCCTTCCCCTCCTCTCAGAAACCTTCACAACCATCATCACTGTCTTACAAACTAAGTTTCGACAAAATCTTCCATATGTATAAATATCAGCCCCCCATTGAGCATACTTAAGAAATGGGTCACCTGTAACGACCTGTTCCCGTCTTTATAGAAAAGCCAACAGGAAAAATATTTGGGCCGGAAAACCTTTTCATAGTATCTTGAGATTTCCCAACCTAGTCCAGATTTGAATGAAATCGGAGTCATTAAAGTCTAGGGAAATCTAATATCAATTGGATGATCTAATTATGATTTTTATTACATTAATGAATATCTAAGACATTAAGGAACCTGTATGACTTTACAGAATTGTATTCAGGTGAGTAGAACTCCTGATGGGTAACTATCGATGGGGAAGGGTTTTGATATGGAAATAATCATGGAAAAAACCCTAATCTAGGTATGGGGGTCATGGGTTTGACCTAGGGTTGATATAATTGTTGGTAATTTGGGTAATTAGTTATTGATTATTGATTACGTATTATATTTATTGTTTGTAAACCAAGAACAAGCGGAACGAATTTGGAAAGGGAAGAATCAAGTTTCTTAGGGGATTCAATCTTATTTCGAGGTAGGTGATGATCATGATTTAATGTTGTGTGATATATATGTTTATTCTTGCTTTATTATAATACGTGTATGTATGCGAATGTTGCATTGTTGATCACAGTAACTGTAATTGAGATAGATGAATGATGAATGCCATGAATCATGACTTGATTGCATGATTATGAGAATATACTTCTGATTGTGTCTTGTTGAATGGATCGGGTGGTGCGTTCCGACACACGAACTTGGATCGGTGGCCACGTTCCGGCATAATTATAGGATCAGTTGCCATATTTTGGCATAATCATTTGATCGGGTACCACGTTCCGGTATGCCAACAGTTTGGGTTTGGGTTCCATGAGAGGACCATTGACTTTACATAATTGTATAATTGAGATTTGTGAAATGCTCTGTTGTTATTGAATGTTGATGATATTGTATATATTCGGTATATGCATGTTATTATATTGTGGTAATGGCTTATGTTTGTTGCACTTACTGGGATAGACTAGTGATCCTACCAGTACACTGTGCTTGTGTACTGATACAGCATTTGCTCTTTCTTTGTTGAGTAAAGGGCATCTTTCGGCGGCTATTGACAGACCTCGCTTAGAAGATCAGTGATCGTCGTTCGAATTCATGGGTGGGCCAGTTTTTCCGAGCTTCCATGAGTTCTCTTACTTTCTATGTCCATATTTTGGACTCAGACTAGTTCTTTAGATAGTTTTATGTTAGTTTGGGTTTGTATCGCTTCTTGTTAGACTTATGGTTGAACTTTAGATGTTTTGGTACATTGACTTTCAGGTTCTAGGCGTAGTTTTTGCATTTGTTTAGTTGTTAGGCTATTGTTTTTGGAGTTTATGGGAACTCCCTATTTTCTTTCCTTAGCATTTAACTTGCTTCCGTAACTTAAATGTTTTAGTTGTTTGGTTTGAGTTGTAGTAGTGGTTCTCCCACCGAAGGTTAGTATGGGTGACAATCACGACGGTCTGGATCGTGACAAAGTTGGTATCAAAGCCTAGGTTCGTTGATCTCGATATACCAAAACGAGTCTAGTAGAGTCTTGCGAAAAGGTACGGAGACGTCAGTAGTTTTCTTCAAAAGGCTATAGGACTTTAGGAAATCTCTCTGTTTTCTCTTGTCCACTTTCGTGCTATAATTTGATTCCAATTGGTATCTGGCAATTCAAATCAGTATCTAACGTCCTTCACTCTTCTGTCCGCATATGGTTAATGCTAGGTTCAACGGTGTCAGGCCCGTAGATCCCGTCAATGCTCCAGCTGAGGAATCTGCAGCGAGAGGTCGCGGTCGAGGCATGGGCAGAGGAAGATCTAGGGGTAGAGCCGAGAAAGGGCAGCACCTACTAGGGATGGAGCACTGGTTGGAGATGCTCCCAGAAATGAGGCCCCTCCTTCGCATCATGAAGAGGTTTAGGAGAACTTGGAAGTTGAGAATGAGGAGAATGTTGGACAAGAGAAAGAGGTGCAGGCTGAGACTACATGTATTCCTCCCATAGACCAGTGTTTGCTCAAAATATTATGTCGTTCTTGTAAGGATTGGTTGGTCCTGGTGCTTCCCTCTATTCAAGCAACTCAAGCTCCCGCCAATTCTCTTATTGCTAACACTATCCCCAAGGTGGGAGGGAATGTAGGTAATGATGTTTTCTTTCATCCTTTGTTGGGTACTGTTATGACTGGTAATGAGCATAAGATGTTGACTAAGTTCCTTAAGTTGAAACCGCATGTGTTCTATGGTTCTGAGGGTGAGGATGCATATGAGTTTATCCTAGATTGTTATGAGAGGCTTTATAGGTTGGTAATTGTCCATCAACATAGGGTTGAGTTTGTGACTTTTTAGCCTCAAGGGCAGATCTTTAGTTTTACCTCCACTTACTTGGACCCAGTTTCATGCTTTGTTCTTAGAAAAGTATGTGCCTCGAACTTTGAGAGATCCTAAGAAAGATGAGTTCATGGCTTTGGAGCAAGGTGGTATGTCTGAAGCTGCTTATAAGGCCAAGTTCCATGCCTTGTCTAGATATGCTACGCAGTTGGTGACTACTGAGGAAGACAGGATCCATTTATTTGTTAAGGGACTAAATTCTGAATTGCATATATTGTCTGATCATATGACCTCTGCAGGGAGGAGCTTTAATGAGGTAACATACTTTGTGAAGAAAGTAGAGGGGGTGAGGCGAGACGGTCAAGCTAAGGCATTGGCCAAAAGGTTCAAGAACTCGGGTAACTTTCAAGGTTCTTACTCCAAGGTGTCCAGAAGGCCAACGCTTGCAGCCAAGCCAATTCAGTCCACTATGCCCACCTCTATAGGTAATTACTCGAAAACTCCACCTCATAATTTGATTCGGGATAGCCAGGGAGATGTATCTTCGGCTGGCAGTCGGCCGTCTTTTGATAGTACTTGTTACAACTGTGGAGAACCTGGGCATATGAGGACAGATTGTCCCCACCCGCACATGTCAGATTCCGCGCAACAGCAATCTAGAGCAGTGGTACCCAAGGGAAAGGGTAATAATAGTCGAGGGCATCCGCAAGGTGGGCGAGGAGAAAATCAGTAAGGCCGCAGAGGTAGGGGAAATTGTAATGCAGGAAGAGGTACCATGTAGCTAGGCAGGGAAGTAGCTCATCAAGTTGATAGGACTCAATGTTATGCCTTTTCGGGAAAGAATGAGGCAGAGGCGTCTGACGCAGTGATCACAAGTACAATTCTTGTCTGTGATCAGATGGCTAATGTGTTATTTGATCTGGGATCCAATTATTCTTATGTATCCGTGCGATTTGCCTTATAATTTGCTATGATTTGTAATATACTTGGTGCCCTCATCCATGTTTCTACCCCAGTTGAAAAGCCTGTCACAGTCACCCATGTCTATCGTTCTTGTCCTATTTTGTTTACGGGTTTTCAGACTTGGGTAGATTTGGTAATTTTGGATATGATTGACTTTGACATAATCTTAGCCATGACTTGGTTGTTCCCCTACTATGATGTGCTTAATTGTAATACTAATTATGTGACTATAAAAATTTCGGGAAGGGAAAAATTAGAGTGGGAAGGGGTGTACAATCCTAAGCAAACTAAGATCATATCCTCCATTCGGGGTAGTAAACTTGTAGGGCAAGGTTGTTTTGCTTATTTGGCTCATATTAGGGATGTTGAGGTTAAGTCTCAATCTATTAAGTATATCCCTGTGGTGTCAGAATTTAGAGATGTGTTTCCTACTGATTTGGCCGGTATGCCTCCAGATAGAGATATAGATTTCTGCATTGATTTGGAACCTGGTACCCGCCCCATTTATATTCCTTTGTATCGCATCGTTCCGGCAGAATTAAGAGAGCTTAAGGCTCAAATCCAAGAACTTCTTGATAAAGGATTTATTCATCCTAGTACTTCCCTGTGGGGGTGCTCCTGTCTTGTTTATTAAGAAAAAGGATGTTAGTATGAGGATGTGTATAGATTAACGACAATTGAATAGGGTCATCATTTGAAACAAGTACCCATTGCCTCAAATAGATGATCTTTTTGACCAAGTGCAAGGTGCATCAATTTTATCTACGATTGATCTAAGGTCTCGTTACCATCAATTAAAGATTAGGCCTGAGGATGTGCCCAAGACGGCATTTGGAACCCGCTATGGGCACTATGAGTTTCTAGTTATGTCATTTGGGTTGACTAATGCGCCTGCAGCCTTCATGAGTTTGATGAATGGGGTGTTCAAACCATTTCTTGATTCGTTTGTTATAGTCTTTATTGATAAAATTTTGATCTATTCAAAAATAGAGGAAGAGCATGTCGACCATCTTCGTATTGTTCTGGGGGTTCTTGGGAAACAAAGGTTGTACGCTAAATTTTCTAAGTGTGAATTTTGATTGGATTGTATTTTTGGGGCATGTAGTTTCCAAAGAAGGGGTAAGGGTAGATCCCCAAAAGATTGAGGCAGTTAAGAATTGGGTTCGGCCTAGTTCTGTGACATAAGTTAGGTGTTTTGTAGGGCTCGCTAGCTACTATCGTCGATTTGTGAAGAACTTTGCTTCTATTGCCACTCACTTGACAAATTTGACAAAAGAAGAGATACACTTTGAATGGATTGAAAAATGTGAGGAGAGCTTTCAAAAGCTCAAGACTCTATTGACCACCACACATATTCTAGCATTATCGGTTAAAGGTAAGGACTCTATTGTTTATTGTCATGCTTCACATTCTGGTTTGGGTGCTGTGTTGATGCCGGATAAGAATGTTATAGCTTATGCATCGCGTCAATTAAAGGTGCATGAGAGGAATTACTCAACACATGATTTGGAGTTGGCAGCGGTAGTGTTTTCTCTTAAGATCAGGCGACATTATCTCAATGGTGTTAAGTGTGAGGTGTTTGCCGATCATCGTAGTTTGCAACATGTATTCACTCATAAGGATTTGAATTTGAGACAGCCAAGATGGATGGAGTTACTCAAGGATTATGATGTGACAATTCAATACCATCCGGGCAAAGCTAATGTGGAGGCAGACGCTTTGAGTTGAAAAGCGGTGAGTATGGGTAGTTTAGTTTACTTGAGTGTTTCCAAGCGACCCTTGGCAAAGGAAATTCAGACCGTTGATTCTAAGTTCATGCAGTTGGGCATCTAAGAGAGAGGTGGGGTGTTAGCTAGCATTGATGTTAGGGCCACGTTCATTGAGGATATCAAGGCCAAACAGTTTGAGGATGAGAATTTGGAGGAGCCTAGAAAGAAGACTGTGATTGGTAAGGCATAAGAGACCACTCTTGATGCCGAGGGTGTGCTCAATTTTGAAGGAAGAATCTGTGTTCCTAGAGTAGAGGACTTGGTTCAGAAATTGTTGGTAAAATCTCATGGTTCGCGATATTTTATACATCTAGGTGTGACAAAGATGTACCAAGACATGAAGCGAATTTATTGGTGGCCGGTCATGAAAAAAGATATAGCGGACTAAGTGTCAAAATTGCCAACAAGTGAAGTATGAACATCGAAGGCCTACAGGTTTGCTTCAAATAATGCCAATTTCGGAATGGAAGTGGGAAAGAATAGCCATTGATTTTGTGGTTGGTCTTCCGAAGACTTTGGGGAAGTTTGATTCTATTTGGGTAGTGGTTAACAGATTGACTAAATCAGCCCATTTTATTCCGGTAAGAATAGATTATAATGCTGAACAATAGGCTAAAGTTTATGTGAAAGAGAATAGTGAGGTTGCATGGGGTGCCCCTCTCTATCATCTCAAACCGTTGTACCCAATTCAGGAAATTGCATGAGGAATTGGGCACACAACTCACTTTTAGTATAGCCTTCCATCCACAGACGGACGGACAGTTAGAGAGGACTAGTCAAGTGTTAGAAGACATGTTGAGGGCATGTGTGATTGATTTTTTAGGGCATTGGAATAAGTTCTTACCTTTGTGTGAGTTATCTTATAATAATAGTTATCACTCCAGCATAGATATGGCACCGTTTGAGGTACTTTATCGGAGGGGATGTAGATCTCCTATAGGATGGTTTGAGGTTGGAGATGTGAAACTTTTTGAGGTTGATTTCGTGAAGGATGCTCAAGATAATGTGAGGGGTATTCAAGCGAAGCTTTTAGCAGCCCAGAGTAGGTAGAAGAAGTATACACACCATAAGGTAAGAGACATGACATTTTAGACTGGTGAGAATGTTCTTCTTAAGGTATCACCCATGAAAGGGGTGATAAGATTTGGCAAGAAGGGCAAGCTAAGTCCGTGATACATTGGTCCCTTTGAGGTTCTTGAATGTGTAGGGCTGGTGGATTATAGATTGTCTTTACCTCCTAATCTATCTGGAGTTCATCCAGTATTTCATGTGTCCATGTTGAAGAGATATCATGGTGACGGGGATTACATCATTAAATGGGACTCAATCGTATTAGACAAAGACATCCAATATGATGAGGAACCGGTTGCAATTCTTGATCGTGATGTGCGTAAGTTGAGGACCAAGGAGATTAAGTTCGTAAAAGTTCAATGGAAGCATCGTCCAGTTGAGGAAGGTAATTGGGAAACCGAGAAGGATATACGAGACAAGTATCCCCAATTGTTCGTCGATTCCGATACTATTCCACTCTTTATTTAGCCTATTTTTCCTAAGTTTGTCACTCGGCGACGAGTGATGGGTAAATTGGTATCTATTGTAATGACTTGTTCCCGTCGTTAAAGAAAAGCCAATGGGGAGACTTTTTTGGCCAAAACAGTTTTTCGTAGTATCTTGAGATTTCCCAACCTAGTCTAGATTTGGACGAAATTAGAGTCATTAAATTCTAGGGAAATCTGGTAGAAATTGGGTGATCTAATTATGATTTTGATTACATGAATGAATAGCTAAGACATTAAGGAACCCGTACGACTTTACGAAATTGAATTTGGGCGAGTAGAACTCCCAGAATTGATCTTAGCATGAACGGGTAGTTTCTTAATGTCATTGGTTGAAGGTGTGTTAGGAAATGGGGGTTTGGAATTATTAAATTAGCTCTCTGTTCCCATGCAGGCCGCTAAGGCGGAATTCTTCCCGCTAGGGCGGGGCTGCTGTAGCGGGGTGAGTGTCACCATGGCGGGCCAGAGGCGACTTAAAGTTGGAAATAAACCCCAAAATTATTTTATTTGGCAATTTTTGAACTTGAGAATTAAGGAATGAACCAGGGGTTTTCTTGACAGTTTTCCACCATTCTTGAGGCTAAAGGTAAGAGTTTCACTCGCTGAATCCATTTTTCGATTCGTAGAACGTAATCTAATGGGTAATTATCGATGAGGAAGGGTTTTGATCTGGAAATTATGGTGGAAAAAGCCCTAATCTGGGTATGGGGGTCATGGGTTTGACCTAGGATTGGTAGAAGTGTTGATAATTCGGGTAATTAGTTATTGATTATTGATTCCCGTATTATATTAATTATTTGTAGACCAAGAAGAAGCGGAACGAATCTGGAAAGGGAAAAATCAAGTTTCTTAGGGGATTCAAGCTTGTTTCGAGGTAGGTGATGGTTGTGATTTCATGTTGTGTGATGTATGTTTGTTCTTGCTTTATTATAATATATGTATGTATGTGAATGTTGAATTGGTGATCACATTAATTGTAAATGAGATAGATGAATGACGAATGCCATGAATCATGACTTGATTGTATGGTTATGAGAATATACTTGTGATTGTGATTGTGGCTTGTTGAATGAATCAGGTGTTGCGTTCCGACACACTAACTTGGATCGGTT
The DNA here is from genome assembly GCA_029582315.1 of Solanum tarnii x Solanum tuberosum. Lineage (NCBI taxonomy): Eukaryota > Viridiplantae > Streptophyta > Magnoliopsida > Solanales > Solanaceae > Solanum > Solanum tarnii x Solanum tuberosum. Next base: position 8,880 of record JAJONS010045458.1, on the reverse strand, counting down.
GCCATGTTCCGGCATAATTATGCGATCGATTGCCACGTTCCGGCATAATTATTAGATCGGGTAGCACATTTTGGTAAGCTAACAATTTGGGTTTGGGTTTGGGTTCCATGAGAGGACCATTGACTTGACATAACTGTATAATTGAGAATTGTGAAATGCTCTGTTGTTCTTGAATGTTGATGATATTGTATATATTCGGTATATGAATGTTATTATATTGTTGTAATGGCTTATGTATGTGGCATTTAGTAGGATAGCCGTGTGATCATACAAGTACATTGTGGTTGTGTACTAATACCACACTTGCTCTTTCTTTGTTTAGTACAAGGATACTTCTGGCGGCTATTGACAGACCTTGCTTAGAAGATCAGTGATCGTCGTTCAAATTCAAGGGTGAGCCAGTTCTTCCGGGCAGCCATGAGTTCTCTTTATGTCTATGTCCACATTTCGGACTCAGACTAGTTCTTTAGATAGTTTTTTGTTAGTTTGAGGTTGTATCCCTTCTTGTTAGACTTATGGTTGAACTTTAGATGTTTTGGTACATTGACTTTCAGGTTCTAGGCGTATTTTGCGCATTTGTTTAGTTGTTAGGCTATTGTTTTTGGAGTTTATGGGAACTCCATATTTTCTTTCCTTGGCATTTAACTTGCTTCCATAACTTAAATGTTCTAGTTTTTTATTTAGTTGTTTGGAAACTTTTTACAATCGAAGTGTCTTCATAAAATCAAAGGAAGTCTAGACAGTGTCTCAATAAACATCTAATACAATCAAGAATCAATAAGGGTCACATCCCTTTATGACATAGTCTCAAAAAGGGAATGTAAGAAAGAAACTAAAAATGAACAACTCTCGTCGTCAAACCATGAGGACTCACCAAAAGCGTGGAGAGAATCAATCCAAGCTTTGAACAATAGGAGAAGCACACCTCAACAACCGGTTCTACATTTATAGAAAAATGTAGAAAATATGGGTTAGTACAAAATTGCACTAAGTATGGAAGCCTTGCAGAAAAATCCTTAAAACATGCAAAAAGGGACATTTTAGTTGAAACCATGCACTTTATCAACTTTTAAGAATCATCATGCACCTTTGTGTAAATACATAAGTCAAACCATTTCATAAGCAACACTAAGCTATACTTGTGCAATGCATAGATAAGATCACATAATCCTATCTAATACTAAGTATCGCTTTTGGGCCACCATGTTCATGCTTATCATACCTTAACCTCATCCATAGCCAATACTCATAGATAAGAAAGCATTCAAGTTCATAACTTACAACAAGGAAGCCACTCTTAGCAACAATCCATATCATACATGCATAAATTCATATATCTTCATAGCATAAGAAAACCACACCATAACCCCTTTCAAAGCCTACTTGTGCAATGCATGAGTGAAGTCCCATACCCCCACTCACACTAATAGAGCCTATTGAGAAGTCACAAGTATAGTTCATGTTCATGTTCTTGTCATAACTCATATTCTTGTCATGTAGGGAAATAGCCTTAACCGACATAGACCGTGTGAGCTATATGGAATCCAGTGTCATGCCCCCACACCAAAAAGAGGTGTCCTACTTGCCTTAGGTAGAACTAGTTTGTTAGCTTAGGTGGATCCACTAGCTAAATACCTATGTGGGCACAAAGTTACGGGATAGAGAGATTGCTTCTAGAAACCAGAACTGCTGACGTAAAAGGTTTCCATCTCATGAGATAACTGTTTTGGGAACCGGGACTAACTGGCGTAAAAGGAACCATTGGAAAGCCGAACTAACTGACGTAAAAGCTTTCATCTCATTTTCATATCCACTCGGTTCTAAGCATATTTCCCTTTAAGTTCATGTTAAGTATTTACTTAGGTTCATGCTTATGGAAAAATGCGCTAGCAATCAATCCAACATGATATCATGATATAGCTCATAGATTCAAGAGGTGAGAATTGTCTTTCAACATTAGAATCGTTATTATATGAGTAAACCTTTCACATCATGTTCATAGTGTGTTCATTAGAATAGCCTTTCATTCAACACAACAACATTATAGTAGCCATAGACATTTCATGCATAGTCATGTCTGAGGGTATGGGGGGAATGATCTTTCAACAATACCACAATTACACCATAATCATAAGATCTTCACTCTCTAAGTGAATCATAAGCCTATACACAATTCTCATAAATATGTACAAACCGTCATAATTTGCCCTTCAAGGAGCATGAATCACATTCAACCCAAACATCTAGAATTTCTACATTAGATATGCAGAATATCATGATTCAATAAACTCAACCAATATAGACATAATCTATTCACATGCTTCCATAATCAATCAACCCACATCATGAAATCACAATTTAGCAATATGGGGGATTCATGGGTTCTTGGGGGGATTTCATCATAAATCATCAATTCAATCACAATCCATCATAAATCAACCATTGAAAACGTTTTAGAAACGAACCCATGACTTATATTGAAACCCTAGCTTTTTGGAGAAATTGAAAGCTTTGAAATCTAGTTTTGAAAGGACTCTATGGGTGGAAACTACCCATAGATGAAAAGCCACATTACCTTAAGATGATTCTTCAAGAAATTTGAGGAAGAAACCTTGATTTCCTCCAACCCTAGCTCCAATTCTACTCTTCTTCTTCTTTGAGTTTTAGAGAGACAAATATTGTGAGGAAGATGAACTTTTGGTTTGATATGGGTGTTTGAGAAAATGTCTTAGTTTAGGGAATTTTGACTTAAAAACAACTTATATAGTGACCCCAAAATTACCCAAAACAACCCCACTTTTATTGGACTTAAAAAGGAAAAGACTTAATTAACCCTTACTTAAGTGACCATTCCCAGGTGCCACGAGGGGCCCCATGAGACGTGGTCATGACCACAAGTCGTGGTCCCACTCGTGAACTTTGGGCAGTAGCTAGGCACTTGGTGCCATAAGCTCACAATTCCAAGGCATTCCCACGAGGGGTTCCATGAGCCCTGGTCAAGACCACTGGCAATGGTCCCTCTCGTGGTCCTTGAGGCAATAGCTATGCTACTTGGGGCCTTAAGCTCACTTGCCCAAGGCCTATTCACGAGGGGCTCCATGAGCCGTGGTCAAGACCACTGACCGTGGTCCCTCTCGTGGACCTTTAGGCAGTAGTTAGGCCACTTTATGGCTACTCATCATTGGCCAAGGCAACTCCACGAGCCGTGGTCAAGACCACTGGCCGTGGTAATAGCCGTGAAGTTGGGGCAGTGTGCTCCAAGGTTAGGGCAACCTTCGCCTTTGGCCTAGGCTTGGCCCCTTTTGCCTTGGCACTTTCCCTTTGGCCTTGACTCTTGATGCCTTCATTACAACCCTAGATGGTCTACTAATCTGTGGAGAGTGATTTTATGATTTTCGACCCCTACGCTTAGCTCTAGGTTAGCCTACTAGATTTCGGAGTGTTACATTATCTCCCCCTTGGGAAATTTCCTCCTTGAATGACGACCTAGATACCCTACGGAATATAATACTCAAGACAAGCAGCCCATCTTGCATGTAACATCAAAATAATGCACAATTCAAAGGAGGAAACATCAACTCCATCTCAAGACATAATCAATGCAACACAAAGAAGTAGGAGCTACATCCACAACCCATTATGCACAAAACTCATCATTTCACATAATCATAGGAGGAACTACCTTCTCCAACTAAAACAAGCTCAACACAACATTATGGAGCCAGCATGCCATTTCATCAAAAGCATATCAAAGCATGTTCACCAAATCATCTCATGAACTCAAATATGCAATCATTCATACTAAAATGCACAATAACATGAGGAACATATAAATCATGAAAACTCATTCTATACAAATCATGAAAACTCACAAGAACATGCATATCATAAGGTAACTATGAAGAATACATAACACCAAACTTAAGAGAAACTACTCACCTCAAGCTTGGATAGGAGTAGAAGGAAAAAGATGAGGATAGTGGGACTTGACATCGGCCTCAGCCTCCCATGTAGCTCTCTCAACTAAATGATTCTTCCATAAAACCTTTATGGAAGCTATTCCCTAGTTTCTCAACCTTTTGACTTGCTGGTCTAAGATTTCTACTGGAACCTCTTCATATGAAAGGCTCTTATCAACTCCCAACCCTTCTAAGGGGATGATGGATACCGGATCACCAATACACTTCTTAAGCATAGAAATATGGAATACCAGGTGAACCAGACCCAACTCATTTGGCAAGTCTAACTCATAGGCAACTTTCCCAACACATTTCAAGAACTGATATGGGCCTACATACCGGGGACTAAGTTTCCCTTTCTTGCCAAACCTCATCACACCCTTCATAGGTGAGATTTTCAAATAGACCCAATCATTAACTTCAAATTCGAGATCCCTCCTTCTACCATCGGCATAAGACTTTTGCCGACTTTGGGCCATCCTCAACCTCTCTCTAATAAGTCGGACATTCTCAATGGCCTCATAAACTAGTTTGGGACAAATTAGAGCTATTTCACCTACTTCAAACCAACCAATCGGAGACCTACATCTCCTACCATACAATGCTTCAAAAGGAACCATGACAATAATTGAGTGGTAACTACTGTTGTAGGAAAACTCTATTAATGGCAAATGGTCATCCCAATTACTTTTGAAGTCTCTAACACATGCCCTCAACATATCCTCCAAGGTTTGGATGGTGCGCTCTGCTTGACCATTCGTTTGAGGGTGGAAAGAGGTACTAAGCTTAACCTTGGTACCAAGCCGTTTTTGGAATGCCTTCCAAAAGTGTGAAGTAAATTGAGTACCCCGATCCGAAATAATAGATAAAGGAACTCCATGCAAATTCACTATCTCCTTGATGTACAATTTGGCATAGTCTTCCACCGAAAAGGAAAACTTGATGGGAATAAAGCGGGCTGAATTTGTCATTCTATTCACAATGACCCAAATAGAATCATGTTGTCTTCGAGTACGAGGCAAACCCACAAAAAAATCCATACTCACATCCTCCCACTTCCATGTGGGAATATCTATATCTTGGGACAAGCCTCCCGGCCTTTAGTGCTCGGTCTTAACTTGTTGACAGTTCGGACACTTGGCTACAAAACCCGCTATATCTTTCTTCATACCATTCCACCAATAGACTTCTCCTAGGTCACGGTATTTCTTTTTGGCCCCCAGATGAATAGAATACCGCAAACCACGAGCTTCTTCTAGAATTTGCTCCTTCAAACCATCAACATCCGGAAAACATAACTGACCTTGGTACCTAAGCACCCCATCTCCCCCTTGGGAGAAAGTATCAACGGACTTTTTGTGTACTGACTCTTTCAACTAAACTAATATAGGAACAAGATCTTGTTTAGACTTCACTTCCATCACAAAGGACGATTCGGAACCATTATGGACCATGACACCACCCTTGGTGGAATCCACTGGTTGAACACCTAGTCGGGACAACCTATGCAAATCACAAACCAATTCTTTCTTCTCATCATCTACATGATTCACACTACCCATGGATAATCTACTAAGGGAATCTGCTACAACATTATCTTTGTCGGGGTGGTAAAGGACACTCATGTCATAATCTTTCAAGAGCTCTAACCACCTTGTTTATCGCAGATTCAAGTCCTTTTGACTAAAAACATATTGAAGACTCTTATGATCGGTGAATACATCAACATGCACGCCATATAGATTATGTCTCCATATTTTAAAAGCAAATACAACCGCCACTAATTCAAGATCATGGGTCGGATAATTCTTTTCATGGACCTTGAGTTGCCTTAAGGCATAGGCAATCACTTTACTATGTTGCATAAGGGCACATCCCAAACCCACTCTAGAGGCGTCATAATATACAACAAAATCATCGATACCTTCTGATAAGGTCAACACCGGAGCGGAAGTAAGCCTATCTTTCAACTCTTGAAATCTTTTCTCACAAGCCTCCGACCACTTAAACTTAGCTTTCTTTTGAGCCAAAGTCGTCAACGAAGAAGCAATGGAGGAAAAACCCTCAACAAACCTCCTATAGTAACCAGAAAAACCCAAAAAGCTTCTAATGTCGATAGGAGTTAGAGGTCTAGACCAACTCTTGACCACATCCGTCTTCTTAGGATCTACCTCAATACCCTTGCTTGATACAATATGACCAAGGAAGACTACAGATCTTACCCAAAACTCACATTTACTAAACTTTGCATACAATTAGTGGTCCTTAAAGACTTGCAATACAATCCTCAAATGGTCCATGTGTTCATTTTCACTCCTCGAATAGATCAAAATATCATCGATGAATACGATCACAAACATATCAAGGTAGTATCTAAACACCCTATTCATTAGATCCATGAATACCGTCGGGGCATTATTTAGACCAAAGGACATTACTAGGAACTCATAGTGACCATATCTTGTTCGGAAAGCCGTCTTGGGAATGTCAACCCCTCTCACCCTTATTTGGTGATAGCCCAAACGTAGATCAATCTTGGAAAAGTAACTAGCCCCTTGAAGTTGGTCAAACAAGTTATCAGTTCTAGGAAGAGGATACTTATTCTTTATGGTCACCTTGTTCAATTGGCGGTAATCAATACACATTCTAAGGGACCCATCCTTCTTTCTAACAAACAATACTGGAGCACCCCATGGAGAGATACTCGGTTGAATAAAACCCTTGTCTAGTAAATCATTCAATTGCTCCTTTAGCTCTTTCAACTCAGCCAGAGCCATTCTATAAGGAGGAATGGAGATAGGTTGCCTATCCGACAAAATATCAAGGCCAAAATATATTTCCTGTTCGGGAGAAATGTCGAGCAAGTCATTGGGAAAGACTTCTGGAAATTCACCACAGGGACCGACGCTAGGGAAGTGGTTTCGGACTCCACATCTATCACTCTAACAATATGGTAAATACACCCTTTAGAGATCATTTTCCTAACTTTGAGACAAGAAACAAATTTACCTCTAGGGATTGAATTCCCCCCTTTCCATTATAAAATAGACTCATTTGGGAATTGAAACTTAACTACCCATGTCATACAATCAATAGAGGCATAACATGCATGCAACCAATCCATACCCACATCACATCAAAATGTAACATTTCTAACTCTATCAAATCCACCAAGGTAACTTTATGGGACAAAGAAATACGACAATTTCTACAGACTCTTTTTGCAACTACCGAGTCACCAACTTAAGTAAAAGCCAAAAAGGCTCTACTAACACTTCGAGGAGTGTTTCAAACTTCATAGCCACAAGAGGTGTAACAAATGACAAAGTGGCATCGGGATCTAACAAAGCATAAACATCAATAGAGAAGACTTGTAACATACCGGTCACCACATCCGGGGAGCTCTCTTGGTCACCGCAGTATTGAAGAGCGTAAAAGCAGTTTTTCTTAGAAGCATCGGAATTTGAACCGCTAGGAAGGACTTGCTTGCCCTCTCTTCCTTGAACTTTAAACATGGGACAATCTCTCATCATATGATCGTTCTTCCCACAACTATAACAACCATCTGTGCCAGCTAGGCACTTACCATCATGTTTCTTGCCGCACTTGGCATAAGTAGGCCTTAACATAGAAGATCCACCACTATTACCTCTTTAAGGCTTAGGGTTAGGCACCCTATCCTTGTTGACCCTTGGAGAATTTGAGGATCCTTGGTTGGAGAACATTCTCTTAAACCTTGGTCGACCTTGACCTTCAGATTTACCCTTGGAAGAATTTCCATCATCGGTCCTTACTCTCTTCACCTCCATATTCCTTTTTCTTAATTCTTGACTTCTCCATTTGTTGAGCATACACCATAAGACGTGATATATCCATATTATCATGAAGCATTTCCGCATGACATTCTTCCTCAATCGGGTCGGACACACCCGTCACAAATCTACTCATCTCATCCCCCGGATTCGACACCAAAGATGGAGCATACTTGAACAATTGAGTGAATTTTAGGGAGTATTCTTGCACACTCATACCTCCTTGATGAAGGTTGATAGATTCTTCCACCTTGGCTTCCCTCTTCTCTCGGGGAAAGAACCTATCAAGGAATGCTTTCTTGAACACCTCCCAATCTATGGGACCCACTTCTATTGGCCTATTCATCTTAGATTGAGTATACCATACTTGGGCCACACCCTTCAATTGGTAAGCGGATAACTCCACTTTTTCTACCGAATTCACCCCGATGGCATCTATTATCTTGTAAACCTCTTCCAAAAATTCTTGGGGATATTCACCAACTTTGGAACAAAGAAACACAGGAGGGTTCATCCTTATGAAATCCCTTAATGTAGAAGCCACGAAATTCGCATTAGGGTTCACATGGGGCCCAACATCTCTGTTGGTGTAATGACCCTAAAAACGAACTAGTGAAACTAAAGCCTCATATGTGAGTTTGGAGTTGCGAACTTGATAAAATGATAAGAAATGACCGTGACGTCCGGAAACTAGTCATTTGAACTAGTTAGCTGTAAGGGTCAACTTTAAATGGTCATATCTTTTAGCTTAAGATGAATTATGTGGGCCTTTACCTATCCAATTAAAGGTCTCTGAGTCCTCTTTCCAATTCCACCAAGTCTGCCCAATTCCGACCTTGGAGTAAAAAGTTATGCCCGAAATATGAAGCACTGTCAGGCTGCAACAAAGGGCGAACTAAGACGGGAAGGGGCACAATTTTTAGGTCGAGACTTTATGGGTCCTTAGTCCTTTTCCAAAATTGTCCCTATGCTATTCTTTTCCTTTCCTAGCAACTATAATACCTTTTCATCACCCAATTCCTTTCATTTAAGTCACTCCTCTTAGAATTAAAAAGAAACCCACCTCCTCTCAAATATATTCTCTACAATCCTCCATTGAAGAAGGTCAA
>JAJONS010045457.1:0-14341 GCA_029582315.1 Solanum tarnii x Solanum tuberosum | reverse complement strand
TACATGTATCTCATACACATGTATATCTGTTTTATATTCTTTTTATACCCAACATGTAACCATTTCATAGCATTCATATATCAATTCTAAGTACCATACATGTATCTCATACACATGTATATCTGTTTTATATTCTTTTTATACCCAACATGTAACCATTTCATAGCATTCATATATCAATTCTAAGTACCATACATGTATCTCATACACATGTATATCTGTTTTATATTCTTTTTATACCCAACATGTAACCATTTCATAGCATTCATATATCAATTCTAAGTACCATACATGTATCTCATACACATGTATATCTGTTTTATATTCTTTTTATACCCAACATGTAACCATTTCATAGCATTCATATATCAATTCTAAGTACCATACATGTATCTCATACACATGTATATCTGTTTTATATTCTTTTTATACCCAACATGTAACCATTTCATAGCATTCATATATCAATTCTAAGTACCATATTTAGTATCGTAAATCAACACTTTCTCATTTTACTAGGAACAATGATTTTAGGGAAAGTCACATACTTATTTGATTGGCGAATTCCAATTATCATGTATCCTTTGTGAATAGATATATACTTAGAAGAGGAATTGTAAGCCAAAGATTAATATCGAGTTGATATTAAAGTGATGTTTTCCCCATGATTAATGCCTAAAGCATCTATTGGCTAAATAACCCAAACTTCTGATGATTTGTTTTGTCTTGCAATCCATATAGCTAATGCATCTGGCAGTTGATTCGATTCTCTATAATAATGTTGAACTACCATACAATTTCCCTTGATCGATCAGCTCTGTTATCTCTTTTATCGTGTTGGCCTCATTGAGCTTTGTTGAACTTAATTGGAAAGCTTAAATGACGTAAGTTAAGATGTATCTTTCCTTTAACGAGATTTTGTAAAAATGCATGAAAGTAGTTAAATTGTTTAAAATATTTGTATAGCTTCATATGAGTGAGCGCACAAAAGAGTTAAAAGAGATTTTTTTAGATTCAAAACTCTTACTTTGTTTCAAGAAGAGATCTAAAGATTGAAATGATCAGTTGAAAATCATGTCCGATTGCCCTTGATATTATACAAAGAGTGTATATATATATATAAACCTCTCTAAGATAATATTTTCTTCCGATCCCGACTTGGGTCAATGGAAAAAATCACCTATTTCGATAAGATAATAATTTTTAGAAGACCCCTATATAGATATATGGTCCCATCAATATTATAAATTAATATTTCTTTAAAAGTACAAATATATCTAAGACAATTTAGTGAAATATGATTTTATTGTGATTTTTTTGTTAAAACTTAAATCTAGTTGAAGATCTAACTTTTCTTATTGCATCAAAAAGTTTTGATGTTGTATTTTCGAATTGCCTTATAAAATTGTGAAGAGTTCTAGATGTGATAAGTATTTCCTTACGTGTAACTGATTGCAAATGTATTGTATCATCTTCAACTTCATCATCAACTTTATTTTTTTTCCGATGGTAACCACAATTTCTTCTAAGTAATGGATCTCTGAACATGTATCACTTTCATCCAAATAATCCAAAAGGTTATTGACGTCAATTTTTTTTTTGATAACCAGGACCATTAATTATGATCTTAAGTTCATGAATGATGTTGTTACAAAACACTCTTTAAATTAATAAATATTAACTTATCGATTAAATAATACATCTACAAAATAATAATATTTCATGGTCCCACTTATATTAATTTGGTGAAGTTTTACTGTGTGTGTGTTTTCTTATTTAAATTAATAGTGTATCGTCAAAAGTAAATTACTTAATTTATTACAAATAAAAATTTTATTAATGGAGGAACATTTACAAAAATGACTCTTCACATGCCAATTTAGAAGAAATAATTATTCATAACTCACACCTCTTTAATTTCTACTCTTAGTAAATTTATTTCTTTTTTTTTCTTCTAATCATAAAATGATAATATTTTAAGTATTTGTCTTTTTATTATTTAATTTATTTATCGGGAGTGATTACTCATGGTCTACACCTCTTTAATATTTACTTTTATTAATATTCATAACCTCCATAATTTCCATGTTCATAACATCCAAACTTTAATTTGTAAGTTTATGATGTCTTGTGGTATTCCTTTATTTCCCTATATAAATTCATATCTAGTTTTCTGAACACTCACATTCAAGATTATCCTTTCTCCTCTTCATCATATTGGTTTGTGAACGAACTAATATGAAGCAAAAAATAAGTACATGGAGGTAAGAAATATTTTAATTTCAATTCTTTCTTTTCATTTCCTCTATTAATTTTTTTTTATATAAATTCATATTTTTCTTCATGAAGATTCACATTCAATATTATCTTTTCTCTTATTCATCATATTGGTTTGTAATTTAATTACATATAACAAAAAGAGAAGTACATGAAGGTAAAAATGTTTCATTCTCAAGTCTTTATTTTTATTTTTATGTACTTTCTGTTGGGTATTTTCCCTAACTTTCTTACCATAAATAGATTTTCCTTTTCCTAAAAGGAAAACATAATGCTTCTATATTTGGCTAGTCCTTTTCTTGTAGGAAAAAATTTAAGACTTTATAAATAGAGGCTCGTTCCTTTTAACTTAATTAACATTCACAATGTAGTCCTAGGGGATTTGAGAGTTTTGGTTAGGGGAGAGAATTGTCGGACACAAGTGATCTCTTTGTATTCTGAGTGAATTGAGTGACTATATTTTTTGCTCTCGTGGATTGCTCATCTCCTTGTGGACGTAGATCGATTGATTGAACCACGATAAATATTTGTGTCTTTTGGTATATTTCTCATTTGTCTTCTTACTCATGGTCTTTCAAGGTTTGCTTTGTTATCTGTGTTCATCTTGGCAGGTGTAGTTCTAGCCGCAACTTATTTGACAATAATGAAGATTTTCGTTGGAGAAATTATTTCAGAGATGTTCTTTGTGTCGAGAGATAGATTTGATGTAGGAGGTTTTGGAGAGGATATGGAAGCCGTTGAATATTATGTGAAAAAGGTGGAGCAAATTTATTCTGTCAAAAATTCAGGCCAAGGGAGAGATTTGTTGGGTATTTGCCCTGAGTTTCTTATCCTAAATAGATTTTCCTTTATCTAAAAGGAAAACATAATGTCTTCATATTTGGCTAGTCATTTTCTTGTAGGAAAAGGTTTAGGACTTTATAAATAGAGGTTCGTTCCTTTTAACTTAATCAACATTCACACTGTAGTCCTAGGGGGTTTTGAGAGTTTTGGTTAGGGGGAGAGGGAATTAGTAGGACACAAGTTATCACTTGTGTGAACCTCTTTGTATTTCGAGTGAATTGGGTGAGGTTATTTCTCTTTATATTTTGTACTCTCATATCTATAGTGGATTGCTCATCTCCTTGTGGACATAAGTCAATTGACTGAACCACGATAAATCTTTGTGTCTTTCGGTGTATTTCTCGTTTGTCTTCTTACTCATGGTCTTTCGAGATTTGCTTTGCTAGTTTCCACATGACACCTGATTATATCGATCCTAACACTTTCATGTTTTCTTAATATTTTATTAATCTATGAATTATCATCCTCCAAGCAAGTATGATAAAAAAATATCTTTGTAATAATAAACAATGTGTATGATTATTTTCTCTAACAATCGATTTGTGATTGATACTAACATTATAATCATATACTTTAGTTTGATTACAATATTTGTTAGATTTGAAGAAATGATTATTGTTTATTGTTAATACAATTGCAAAAAAATAATCGTACATATATTATAAAAATTAGATTTTTTTTTTATATAATTATTTTTTAATTGGTATAATATTTTATTTATTTATAATTATTTTGAATTTCTTATTCAATTTGTAGCATATGATGAAGAGTTTGACATAAGGAGCAAAATATGTTAGCGGATCTACTTGCAAAGGAAGATGACATAAGGAAAAAATTTGAAGCATACTTTTTTTTTACCCTCCCCTAGGAGCTCCCACCCCTTTTACTCCCTTGGTGACTCGAACTCGCAACCTTCGGGTTGGAAGTGAGGGGTGCTTACCATCCAAGCAACTCCTCGTCATTTGAAGCATACTTATGAATTACTTTTGCTAGATTTTTTTCTTATACATTGAATAATTATAAGTAACTTAGCTACTTTTACTAGAACATTTTTTAACTTTGGTTTGTATTAATTACTTAGCTTAGATGTATTGACAATACTACTCATATGGTTTTCTACTATCCTACTTTTTTTGTTATGAGCCTCAATTAATATAATTATTCTATTTCAATCAAAAGAATTACGATGATCAGAAGTTTCATTTTTATTATACTCACAAAAAAATAATTAAAAAATAAAATATTAGTTCTATGATATCATTTTTTTTTGTTTTGGGTATGTAACAATCTGTTTTCATCACTATTCTTTTTCGTTTGAAATGTATTTATAATTTTTTTATTTTCTTTTTCAATTTACTTTGTCAATGTAACATTGTAAGTTATTTATATTTTTTTTTATATGTCTTAGTGTCATAACTAAGAAAGTCTATCATCTATATATAATATAATTGCAATTTTTAAAAGATAACACATCTCTTATAACCATCGATCATTTGTTTCTTTTTGTTTTTTTTCATCTCCCCCTCACTTATTTTCACGTTCATTAATTTATTTTTTCAAATAAAATCAATGCATAATTAGTAATATATTTATAAATAAAATTATACATTCAAATTATTTATAACTCATATCTTTTCATCTTACTTGTAACTTCCACTCTTAAATATTTTTCATAACTTTTGTGTGTTTTATTTTCATAATATTTATTTAATGTTTAAAAAAATATTGTAAATCAATTTAATAATAAAGACATAATGAAGAAATTCAATTTTAATTTTTTAGGAAATTAGAATTTGTATATAGAATCAAGTAATCCTACAAAAGATAGAGAAAATTTAAATATAAAAAATATTTTAACGTAATAACCTCGGCATCAATAACACTCTCCGACAATGACCTCGTTATGAGTATATAACACTCACCGATAATGACCTCGGTATTAATAACACGCTGGTTGTAAACAACTCTTGCCGGAAATGACCTCGACATCAATATCACTAGCCGAAACTATTTCTCTTTGGCATAATCATCATATGTCCCTTCATAGTGCACATAAATCAATACAAATAAGCAATTCTACACCACAAGGAAGAGACAATATCTCAAGTAATTCGAATCCATAATAATGTCATCAAAGCATTTCCTCAATAAAAAATTTAGGTCCACAACAAGGCAATTCACAAGCACAATTATCAACACGTTGCCTTTTTCATTAATCTTTTTTTATTCATTAAGATCAATCGAGTGGAATAATTGAATTCATCCCCTCATTCTCATTACTCTCTAACACACATAATGAAGGGACATACACGATCCTACTAGGTTTATAAATCATTCGCTTTAATTCAATCAAAGTCAATTCGAGACTTGAGCTTTTTTATTCCGAACAATGTCCAAAGCCACACAATCTAATCAAACGATTAATCACAATAAGATTCTAGAAATAAAAACACCCAAATCATTCACTTTGAAAAAATAGGGCAAAATGACTCAAAAACCCAGTTCTGAAAATGAGGTTTGAATCCAAAAATCATTACTTGAAAGCTTTACCCAAGGCATTTGAAACTCATTGGTGAATACCATTTCGTAAACGAATTAGAATTTAGCTCAAAATCACCATTTAATCAAGTTCTTGAAGAAACCTCAAATTATCATTCTGAAAACCTTAATTTGAACACTTAAATTCATTAATAACAATGGGTAAATGAAGATTTAAGAGTATGAATAGTTACCCAACTATTTCTTCTCAAAAACTTTGTTTAAATAGCCACACCAAAGCTATGAAAACTCAAAAATGATGAAATGGGTCAAAACTTCTATTTGTAAAAATATTCTGTCTAGGAATAAAATGCTCATCACGATCACGATGACCAAAAGCTCACGATCGCGTTGAATTGAAAAGGTCAACTCACTTATGCTGACCATAGCGATCGCGACTAGGCTTTGCGCGATCGCGATGCACACAAGAATGCTCCGTGCGATCGCAAGAGAAGACCACGTGATTGCGATGAACAAAATCCATTACACCAGACAACAGAAACCATCAATTCATACAAGTCACACAAGTTCCCGAAATGACCTTTAGAATTTTTTTGGAATCATGTTCACACAAACCAACTTTGGTGCTAGACTAAACTTGACGTTCTGGACTTAATGAATCATCGAAACATGAATCTGAGGTATCCTTAACCTGAGTCCCATAAAAGTCACAACAAAGGAACATGACACCTAAAAAGGCCAAATCAAGCTCAGGGCCTCTAAAAATTCAATCAAGACCTCACCTAGGCCTAAAATTATCCCCCAAATCCAAGACTCTTGAAATTCCGATCTAAGCATTTGAAGCCCGAATATTGACCTAAGTCAACCCAAAGGCCAGAATTTCATAAATTTCCTACTTAGGACCTCAAATCCTCAAAAAGACCCTGAATCAAAAGCTGCCAACTCTCTTAGACCAATTTCCACATTCCAAAACTAATAGGATCAACGAAATTTCATTCTGACACTCAAAACTCTAAAAGACACCAAAAAACACTTTTTAATAACTTTAACCTTTCAATTTTCTAAAATTCCCATAATTCACAACTTTTAATGTAAAACTCGAAACCAATTTCAAAACTCAATAAAAAATGACTCAGAGGCAATATCGAAAGGGGGTAAAATGGTAATTCTATGAAAAATTTAAAATATAACCGACTAGATCATTACATTATCCACCACTAAGAATCATGTTCGTCTTCGAACATAAAGTAAAAGAAAGTACATGAAGCTTAAAAATGATGAGGATATCTGCCACGCATATCTGACTTTGTCTCCCAATTCGCCTCGCCAGCTAAACGGTGCTTCCACTGTACCTTCACTAAAGTGATCTCCTTGGTCCTAAGTTTTCAGACTTGTCTATCCAAGATGGCTATAAGCTCTTTCTCAAATGACAAGTCTGGACCCAAACACTACCGAATCAAGCAAAAGCACATGGGACTCATCTGACACGTACTTTCGAAGCATAAAGACATGAAACACATGATGCATAAGTGACAAGCTAGGTGGCAAGGTCAACTTATATGTCACCTCTCTTACTCAAATCAAAATCTCAAAAGGTCCAATGAATATAGGGCTAAGTTTTCCCTTCTTTTCGAACCTCATCACACCATTCATGGGTGACACTCAGAGCCAAATATGATCACCCTCTATAAACACTAAGACTCAAACTCTCTGGTGTGCATAACTCTTATGTCGAGTCTGGGATGTCAACAGTCTACCCCGAATCATACATACCTACTTCATAGCATCTCTGAGCAAGTTTGTATATAAAGAGTCTATCTCCGTCGAATCAAACCAACCAATCGGAGATCTACATCGTCTTCCATACAATGCCTCAAATTGGGTCATTTGAATACTGGAGTGATAATTGTTGTTATAGGTAAACTCTACTAAAGTCAAATAGTAATCTCATCTAGAACCAAAATCGATCACAGATTCTCGGAGCATATCTAATTGTCCGTCAGTGTGAGGATGGAAGGCCATCATCATATCTAATTGTCCTTCCAAAAGTGAGAGGTGAACAATGCACCTATGTTAGAGACAATGGAAACATGGACTGAAGTTGGACAAATATAAAGTTGGGCTAACTTTTCCGCCGTATATTTCTCCCGAACAAGGATGAAAAAGGACAGACTTGGTCAGGCTGTCAACAACTATCCAAATGGAGTCATAACCACCCATGGTAGTAGGTAAACCCATAACAAAATCCATAGTAATATGCCTCACTTCCACGTAGGAATAGACATTCTCTAAGATACCCCTCTAGGCCGTTGATGCTTACATTTGACATGTTAGAAAGTCAAGCACCTAGAAACATAATCGGCAATATCCTTCTTCATGCCATACCACCAATAATGCTGGCTTAGATCATGATACATCTTCGCAGCTCCCGAATGAATGAAATATCGAGAATAATGGGCCTTTTCAAGAATCAATCTAATCAACTTGCCCACTTTGAGCACACAAATTCATTTGATCCTCAAGACACCATCAGAATCAATGACAACCTTATTGGCTTTCCCTCTTAACACTTTCTCTCGAATGAGACACAACTTCTCATCATCAAAATCGTGCTGACAAGTCTGCTCAACTAAGAAAGAACGAGTCTATATGAATGATACGCTCAAATTACACCTCCATAAAGAAGCGCAGGCGATCGTTATCAAGTAAAGAACCCAACTTGTAGGTTGGGGTCGATCCCACGAGGAATATGGTTTAGATTTAAGTTCAATAAAAATTATATTCGTTTAGCCAATGTATTTCCAAGACAAATAAGTAAAAAAGGGGAGGGGGGGTTTCTATAACAAATTCTGGAAATTATGAAAGTAATTAGTAAGCGCGGTTCAAACTTTTGTTGTTATCAAATTGAGAAGGAAACTAGGGCGTATGTGTTCCCCATAAGCTCATAACTCCGTAATCCTAGTAATAGCAATCCCTTCCTAGTGTATTACATGCAAAGCGATAAGTTATGTATCTCTAAATCCATGATCCGGCATCTAGAAAATTTCACCCCGCACCTTGGTCCGGCTACGTGTGTTTAATTTACTAATCCTTACCATTACCTCATATTAGATGTCACATCGATGTATGACTTAGTTTTCACCCTCGCACCAATCGGCATTAATTCTATTAGATAGTATCACAATAAATCTATGTTGATAACTCTTTTCTTATTAACTACCTCCTTGGTTCGAAAAGTACCAACAAGGCAAGTTTTAATGTTTGCAACCGCTAAAAAGACTTCTAAACGAAAGAATTATCAATACATGCAAAACACTATTCGGGAATTACTTAGTTACTATTCATACTTCGTTAATCGCTCATGGTTCCCACAACCCTAATTGTGGATTTAGTTACCTATATTAGTACGAACACATTTCATATTTGTAGAAGAAGAAATCATGAACTTACGTAATGAGACTGATAAACCCAGAATTTCAACTTGAATTGCAAAGTCAAAATCTTCAAAACAAACTTAGGAATTTAAGAATTGCTAAAGTTGTAAGTTAATCTCCCAAGCCAAAACTAGAACTAAAATAATAATGTCTAACCCCCTAAAATGAGGTTTACATACCTTATATATATAAAAAATAAGTCCTAAATGAAAACGAAAACAAAATAAGGAAAGTTTGTTCAGGCACGCGTCTTCATTCCACGAGATTGACTCACAGACCGTCAATGGATCTACGGTCCGTGAGTCCCTTCCGTCAGCCAGGACTTAGAAAATATTTATGCTTCAAAAAATGAGCTTCTTTGAAGAAAACGACGGAACACCAGTACGGACTGTAGATCGATCTACGGTCCGTCAATCCCTCTCCGTAGTTCCATACTTAGAATTCTCCAAAAATCAGGTACTGGAACCCTCGCAGTCACATTCTACGGTTCAGCAGTACGGTCTGTAGATCAATGGTCACCGTGGTTCCACACTTGGTCAGATTCCCTGATTCTCCTTCCATGCCTTGCCCTGCTGATCTACGATCACCATCTTTGGAGAGTCAATGGACCTACGGTTCGTAGATCATCTCCGAGATGCCCTTTTCTACATTTCTTTCAGCTGTCTCTTTACTTCCGTGCCTAAACATCTTTCATGCAAAACATGATAAAAACACATAAAAATCAATACAAAAAGGCCCTAGACACACACAACTTTTAAGTGAAATGTATTAAAACTACCGTAAACTCACGGTATATCAACACCCTCAACTTAAATTCGTCGTTTGTCCTCAAGCGACGCACTAAGACTCTAAATGACACTTGTATAGAAGCAAGCAATTCAAGCACATGCAATCACATGGCTCTCTACTCCGACTCTCTTTTTGGGTGCAAATCTTTTCTCTCAAACTCAACAAGCTAACTTGTTCGGATCAAAACATGACAAAGATCGACCAACCAACACACAACATACACTGTTTTACTATGACCAAGATACCAACTTTCCGACAATGTAACTAGTGCCCTTACTTCAAACGAAATCCCCCATTTTTTATTTTCACACAATGAATATGAATTTGAGTACAAGGATTCATTCAACACTCTCACTCAGAAGTAACTTCAAGTACAGTTAGTGCTCAATACCATATGCTATCCCTTATTTTCACTGCTTAGACTCTCCAAACTAGATTCTAGGATCACTATAGGACTTTCTTGGCTTGTAACGTATTCTCAGAGTCAAGTGTGGTACATTTAGGTACCTTTTAGTGGCTTTCTGCCCTCCTTGACATTATATTTAGGCTTTCTACCTCTTCTTGCCCTATTTTTGACATCCTACCATTTTACCTTCTTTCCCTTGATCCTCTTCAACCATGGATGTGACTTTAGCCTTTGTAGCTCTTTATTTTTTCACTTTCATCTTTTTCTTGCGGTTTATTCTTTTATTCAACTTTCAACAAGTCACATCCTTTCCTCTCTTTTCTTTTTCTCTATTTCAACATCAAACTCTTTTCATACCCATTTTTCTTTCGGTTTCCTCTTTCATAGCCACCCTCAACTTATGGATTTTCCATTGATTGAGGTACACAATACCCGATGTCGGATCAGGGCCAAGATTGATGTTACTTTTTACATTAGTCACCCTCAACTTAGGCTTTTTCCCTAAGTCAAGGTGCACATGTCGAAGGAGGGACCGGGGCCAACATAGTAGATTATGGGAAGGTGAGTTAGGGGTTTAGAAAGAAATGGTCTAATTTAGGCTCAAAACAATTGGATCAAAGGGAGCATTTAGTTCCTTTGGTTGGATTCTTCTTTTAGGCAATTTGTGGACTTATCAGAACAAGAGCCTTTGATCACTTCCTAGCCTTTAAAGTAGATTGTCTTAGCAGGACTAACCGGACAAGTTCTAGATTGGCACAAAAACTGTTTGAACAATCAACTATTCTCACACACTCTTGGCACATAGTTTCATTATCAGACTATCAGATTACCCAGTTCAGGTTTTAGCTTAAGTCATACCATCAAGTTGATTCATTATCATGTCATACTCAGAGCCAAACACATTCAACTCATTCTAGCCTACAGATTTTAGCACATGTCACAAATTGTTTGGACGGGTATCATTTTTCTCAATAAGGTTTTGCCATATTGCTTCATTCGTTCTCATGCGTCTACACATACAATCCTAACACATGTCGATTCAACAGAAATTAAGCAGTCTCTTGGGGGAAAAGAACACAAGCAAGAAAACGCCAAGAGAGGATTATGAGTTAAGTTACTCAAACTTCACCCTTTCACTCACAATCCATTTACCCCACCCCTAAAAAAAATAGGTGCAATTATCTCCAATGCCCACAAAAAGCAGTAAAAAGTAATGGATTTGGGTGAAGCAAACCTGTGGCGCATAGCGCCAACGAACCATTAATAAGCGGGTGGGTCCGATTTCTCAGATTCCGCTACAACAACAGTGGGGTCACCTTCAGTAGTGCCCG
Source organism: Solanum tarnii x Solanum tuberosum (assembly GCA_029582315.1). Taxonomy (NCBI): domain Eukaryota; kingdom Viridiplantae; phylum Streptophyta; class Magnoliopsida; order Solanales; family Solanaceae; genus Solanum; species Solanum tarnii x Solanum tuberosum. The sequence continues at coordinate 2,762 of JAJONS010045457.1, read as the reverse complement.
CATCTTTGGTCCCAACACCCTCAGTAGTGCTATTTTTCGGTCTCACTGCACCCCCAGTGGTGCTCACATTATCTGCCACAGTAGGCAGAACATAAAAAACGGGCATAGGGCTCGACGCCCCAGCAACCATCTCACTGGCCCTCAGCTGCTCATCTATTATGAAGGCTTTCTGAGCCTTTTTCTCCTGTCTGTGCTACCTTTTGCTAGCCTTTTTCTCCTGTCTGTGCTACCTTTTTCTAGCCTTTTCCTCCTCCGAGAGCTCAGTGTTGCGACTAGATCGGTGCCTTTTAACTCGGGCACGTGCCGACTCGGGCTGCTCTTTCGCATCATCTCCACTGAATAGTGCACCTAGGACTGTATCATCGCTTAATGCAGAAGGTGCAGCCTGTGGCTCAACAGCTGGTGTGGCAAGGATGGCGTCAACATCAGCCCAGAGACTAGATAGCTCGGTCCGGAAAGAGGACATCTCAGTAGTAGGAGTTGGCCTCTCTAAAACTCTCAACTCGAAGGCATCGTGCCGCTTCTGAACTGCTTGGACCTTTTGGTCCATTTTTGCCTCCATCCTTCTTTCTACTCTCTATTTGGACTCAACAATAAACTTCCGCATCCAGGGCTAAATATGGTGCAACAAGGTGGCCATCTGAGCCTCTAACTTCTGGACTCGGGCCAGTGGTATAGCATTGAATCTCAAAAGCGGGATGGCTCTAGATGAGCTGGGGGCCTGACTAGCGGCCTGAGAAGAGAAGGTTAGGACATCATCAGTGTGGGCTGGAGGGGCAGGCTCATCACCCTGCATCTGCTCCACAACATCTACTAAATCAGTACCCAATGACACATCGATCCGCAGCACTCTGCGAGGTGCTGCCACATTTGCCTCGTCCCGAATCAGGCCACTATCTAGGGTCCCCGTTGCCTGTATCAATTTGTCACAATGCCAGATCGGCACACCAGAGTCCCTGTATAGTTGAAAAATTAGGCACGGAAAAGGGTAAGTAGTGCAGGTCTTGAACACCCTCTCATGAATCTCTACCAGTAGCATGCGGGTGAAGTCGGTCTCGAACCCCGCTACTAATGCTGCCACCATTACTGCTTTATCCTATGTAAGTGCATTGTCGGCCTTTGTGGGCGACAGTCTGTTCCGCACCAGCAACCAAAAAAACTTGGCTACCAAATTCAAGATGGCTTTTCGAATACCCAAACGTGGTGAGCTAACCCACTCCGCACGCTCTCCATCTGCAGCTATAACCTGGCCAACCACAGTAAAATAGCCTCCCTCTGCTCGACATTACGCGTGAAGGCTCCACTCCTCACAACATCCCATCTGTAATCAAATTTGATCGTGTTGAGTGCCCAAGTGTGATCGGGATCAGGGCCATAGAGGAATCAGCTGATGGTGGTATGTGATATGTCCACTAGAAAACCTCGTACCATAGTAGAAGTGATAGGGTCCTGGGCTGTGGGCTTGGACCTCTTGTCAATCGAACCTAGGAGAGTGGCAGCATAGGAGTCATAGAACTCCCGCACAATCTCCTCGCTATAAGTCCCAGGGTCTCGAGCCATCCAGTCGCACTTGTAAAGCAGAAAAAGTCGATGGATATCGAGAATAGTGTGTAAGCTCCCCGTGAGGACTCCGTGCTCTTCAGTAATAAGTCGGGCCATCTTCTCTTTCTCATTCAGCATTCGGGCATCCCGGTAGATTTTCCATTGCCTCTCAACACACCATCTGTTTGGCTCCCCAGCCACCAGATCAGGGTCATAACTTCGTGGCACCGGGACTTCTCTCGAACTAGTGGCCTCATCAGACGAGGCATCTTTGTCATGTGATCCTGAGCCTGTGGCGGATCCAGAACCGAAAGCAGAGGCGGACTCTGAGCCGGAAGTAGAGCCAGCCACAGAACTGGAAGCAGAACCAGCCTCAAAACCAGAAACAGAACCAGCCGGTGACCCGATCAGTATGTTCTCCTCATCAGACTGGGAGACAGTGAGTACGTCGGTGACCACCTGCCGGGATGTATTCTGGGTAGCCCGCAGTGCAGTAGGGGATTTTTTCGTAGCCAGTGGAACATATGCTGGATCATTTTCTGCTTCCGTGTCTTCATCAATCAGCCTAAAATTAGGGTGCATGGATTTTGATTTGCCCCTTTTGGAGTAGGTCACTTGTTTCTTAGGCGTCATGGTACCTGTGGATGTCTAATTAGTACCATAAAAAACTCATGACACTCAAAAATATTTTAGAACTAATAACGAACAAAAATGAAAAACATAAAAAAAATTTAGATAGTGATTTCAGTGGCCACATACGGTCCGTAGGCTGACCTATGATCCGTGGATCCCTTTCATAGGTCAGAGGTACCAAAAAGTTGGTCTCTGATGAGAACCACGGATGTGCAGAATGGGCCGTAGATTGATCTATGGACCGTAGTTGTCTTCTGTGGTTTCATACTTGGTTAAATTCACATATGCCACCAACCACAGACCTGATCTACGGTCCGTAGACGGGGTGTCGTGGATGGGATCTGTGCCAGGTTTTTGTCATCCTTCATGTTGACCCCAATTTAACCAATTTCAACAATATCACCTAATCTAATCATGCATTTCAACAAAATATTATACTAGTTCGTCATTCTAAGGGTTTCGATTACTAAATTTATAGGAATTGCACAAAAATTAGGAACCCTAAGTCAAAACTTGCATTTAGACTCTCATTACACTGGTTTTATACATTATAAAGACGCACAATCACTATCTATCGTCCCAAGGGT
>JAJONS010045456.1:0-11560 GCA_029582315.1 Solanum tarnii x Solanum tuberosum | reverse complement strand
ACTTGTTTAATTCATTATTGATACAAGTTTTTTTCAATTTATATGCAGATCAAAGAATGCTCTTTTGTTTGCTACATTTTGCATTCATGTTTGATTCTCTTATAATAATTCAACTTCAATATGTTTGTAATACATTTTTAATTCAAGTTTAATTCATTTTGCAGTTTCTTATGTCTCTTTATTTGTTACGATTAAATTACTTGTCTAATTAATTATTGATACAATTTTTATTCAGTCTAAAATCATTGACTACTCTACGAAAAAAAAAGGAAAAAGAGCAATAGTAAGAAAGGGAGAAAGAGCAACAAAAAAGAAAGGAAGGGAGAATGAATAACAGAAAGAAAAAAAAAGAAAGAAAGAAAGAAAGAAAGGAAGGGAGAAAGAGCGAGACAGAGAAAAGAGAGAAATTAAAGAAGTTGTTATAAATAGTAATAATTAAAGAGTATGTTTAAAATAAATAATTATTTTTTAAAAGGAATCCACTCAAGTAATTAATCCTTCTTACATTCTCCCACTTGGCCCAATGACCATATAACATTAATATTTCATAAACATTAGTTGCACATACAATAAATCTCTTGTATAATGTCCATCATACATACTACAATATAACAAACTACTAATGCGAGTTATGGAGGTTGTACATAAATTTGAAGCTACATAATTCCTTCCATATACTACTACATTAGCAACTTATCATACTAGTTCATAAGCTATAAAATATATAACATTACGGTCCACAATAATGTTTCATAGAGACTTATCTTGTAATATCTCAAAACAATAATGTATACACCATTATGAGAAACAAGAAATTCATTAATGTATATCAGAAACACATAATTGAGCTCAGAGTGTAAAGACATCATAAATGTATCAATCATAAGTACAACCAAGACTCATTCTTTGAACATGTTCTTTAAATGTCTTTGGTTGTAAGCCCTTTGTTAACGGATCTACAATCATGAGATCAGTTCTAATATTTTCAAGTAACACTCTTTGTTTCTGAACTTCTTCCTTGATAGTAAAGTACTTTAATTCCATATGTTTGACACATTTTGGAGTACTTATCGTTCTTGGAGAAGAATATTGCTGCAGTATTAACACAATAAATTTTCAGCGGCTTGGTAAGGGTGTCGACAACCCCAAGTCCTGAAATGAAATTCCGAAACCATAATGCATGAATTGTGGCTTCATAACATGCCACAAACTTTCTTATAGCTTTCCAGTGATCAATTCCATGGTTACTTTGATATCTTCCTAGCATTCCGACCGCAAAACTCATATCCGGTCTTGTGCAAGTTTGAACATACATCAAACTTCCAACAATAGAAGATAAGGAATTGTTTCCATTTATTTTCGTTCTACATCATTCTTTGGGCATTGCAAGAGATTAAATTTGTCCCCTTTTTGAATAGGAACTATTCCTGCTGAACAATTGTTCATGTTAAATATCTCTAGAACTCTTTCGATATAACTTTTTTGAGACAGTCCCAATAATCCTTGTGATCTATCACGAAATATTTATATCCCTATCACATAGGATGCCTTATCCATATCTTTCATTTTAAAGTTCATAGAGAGAAAATCTTTCATCCCACGCAATATGCCTAAATCATTAACATCAAGTGAAATGTCATCAACATACAGGACTAAAAGAATATAAACTTACTCCCACTGATATTTTGGTACATACAACGATCAACGATAATCTTCTTAAATCTAAAAGATGTTATGGTATCATTAAACTTTATATAACATTGTCATGATGCTTGTTTAAGTCCATATATTGAATTCTTTAGCTTACACAACATTTGATCTTTTCTTTTAATTTCAAAACCCTCTGGTTGGTCCATATAAACATCCTCCTCGAGGTCTCCATTAAGAAAGACAGTTTTCACATCCATTTGATGTAACTCTAAATCATAATGAGCTACCAACGTCAAAATAATTCTTAATGAGTCTTTCTTTGAGACCGGTGAAAAGGTCTCTTTATATTCAATGTCTCTTTTTTTAGTGTATCCCTTGGCAACATGTCTGGCTTTATATCGTTCCATATTACCATTAGAATCACGTTTGGTCTTGAAGACCCATCTACACCCAATTCTTCTATAACTTTCTGGTAATTGAATGAGATCCCAAACTTTGTTGTATTCCATGTATTTTAACTCTTTATTCATGGCATCAATTTATAAATGAAACCGGATCTTTATTAATTTCAATGTCAAATTTGACTCTTGCAAATAAACCACATAATCATCTTAAATTGACGATTTTCTTTCTCTTAAAGATTTTCTTAATGGCACTGTTTGTGTTTCATTTGCGTCAGATACTTGTGAGTTAGTTCCTTCTTAAAGTGTTTCACACAAAATGTTGTTTAACATTGTTAAAGTATTCTTCAACAAGAGGAACAACATTTGTTATTGGTGCAGAAATAGGTACATTCATGGGCAATGAAATATTTACCCTTACCTCATTAATTTCCATACTTTGTCGTTCAACTCTCCCACTAACTTCACCATTTTCAATGAATTTTATATTATCGATTTCAACAATTCTTGAACTATGATTTGGACAGTAAAATTTATACCCTTTAGATTTCTTTGGATAACCAATAAAGTAACCACTTTCCGTTTGAGAATCTAATTTCTTTTCATGTGGATTATAACTCTAGCTTCTGTTTGACAACCCCAAACATGTAGGTGTCTTAAACTAGGCCTCTTTCCAGTCCACAGTTCAAAAGGGGTCTTTGGAACTACCTTACTAGGAATCCTGTTTAATAAATATACAACAGTTTTAAGAGCATACATCCACAATGATTTGGGTAATGAGGAATTACTCATAGGGTTGGGCATAATATGGTTTAAACCCAAAAAACCGACCGAATCGATTTTTTTAATTTCAGTTTTGGTTTTTCGGTTTATTTGGTCGGTTTCGATTTTAAATTCTAAAATTTTAATATTTCAGTTCGGTTTTTGATTTTAAATTTTATAATTTTGGTTAACCGAAAAACCGAACTTATATATATACTCTCTACAGTCTACAATACAAAAAGCCTTATAAAGATCTGATTATGTCTCAAGCCCAGTAGCTCACAACCCATATTTAATCTGGCCCAGTTTTCCCAAATCTGAAATCCCTAATTTTTTTAGTTATCATCGTTGTCTCACAAGTCTCGACTGATCAGTAACCACTGATGCCTCTCGTTGATCATCGTCGACTCGTCGTTGTCTCACAAGTCGACTTAAGTTTTGATTGACCATTGTCCACTACTCTCTCATCGACGTCATCATTGTCTTGCAAGTCGAAAGCTGCTGCTCAGTGTTCATTGCTCACCAGTCAACACTCGTCGGCTCCCAACTCTTATCAGTCATTTGAGCTTGCCGTATCTCGTTACTTATTATTTGTGTAAGTTTTTCCTCTTGTTGCTCATTAACAATGTAGCAAAACATTGTAACTTAAAGAAATTCATATTAATTTGGTATTTGAACAGGTAAAGTTATATGTCTTTTGGCATGGCCTTATGGGGCAAGTCATTACTCACTGGTCAGATTGTTGAAAAAATTGAATAAGAGTGATTGAAAATGTATCATTGGTTATTAAATTTGATTAAATCGAAACCGAATCGAAATAAATCGAATTGAAATTATGATAATCGAACCGAATCGAATTTATTTCAATTTGATTTGGTTTCACATATTTACCAAACCCAAAATTGAAAAACCAAACCAAAATTTACAAATCGAACCGAACCAACCGAACGTCCACTCCTAATTACTCATCATACTCCTAACCATACCCATAAAGGTTCGATTACGCCTTTATGCAATACTATGTTGAGGAGTTCCTGTCATAGTATACTGTGCACATATGCCTTGTTCTTCAAGAAATTTTGCAAATGGACTTGGACATTGTCCTGATTCATTATACTTTCCATAATATTCACCACATCTATTTGACCTAATGATTTCCACTTTCCTATCCAATTGTCTTTCAACCTCTTTAACGTACACTTTGAGAGCGTCCACTACTTGAGATTTTTCTTTCAACAAATAGATAAATCCAAAATGTGAAAAATAATCGATAAAGGTGATAATATATTTTTCTCCACCAAAAGATGGAACATCTAATAGTCCGCAAATATTAGTGTGTATAATTTCAAAAGCTGTGTGCTTCTTGTAACACATTTTTTGGTATGCTTGGTTTGCTTTCCTTAAATGCAATCCAAACATATATCAAGATCAATAAAATTCAGATTCGGAAGAATCTCATTCTTTACTAACCTTTTTAATCTTTCTTTAGATACATGACCCAAACATTTATGCCACAAATAAGCAGAACTTTTATTTAGTGAACTATGTTTAATTCCAACATTTTGATGAATAGTAAGAAGGGATTCAGAAAAATTATTATCGAGTTTCAATCTACATAAACCATCAATAAGAACACCATAACCATAAAAACAATATTCTTATATAAATTGAAACAATCATGTCCAAGCTTAAAATCAAATCCAGAAACATCAAGTCTTGAAAAAGAAATCAAATTCCTAGAAACTGAAGGAACATAAAGAGTCTGTAATAGATCAAGGTGATGTCCAATATCCAAGATCAAGAGATAAGTCCCTATGCCTTCAATTTTAGCCTTCATGAGATTTCTCATGAACAAGAAATCCTTATTTGGATTTGTAGTTTGGATCGTAGGGAATCCCTGCAACATAGTGGATACATGAGTGGTTGCACCATCCACTAAGTATTATTAGGAACTTCTACTAAATTTGATTTGAAACATACAAAATCACTAAATGTGCCTTTCTTTTCAAACCAAGCTTTATGTTTCAGGCAATCTTTCTGATAGTGTCCTTCCTTTCTACAGAAATGACACACATCAACCTTGAGTTCCTTATGAGCATCCTATGGGACTTTAACAGGTGCTTTCTTCTTTTTAAACTTGTTGGCCTTCACTTTAAGTCCTTTACCAACTCATTGACCCATGGGGCTAATGAAATGACCTCTTTGTTTCTTAAGTCTTGACTTTTCTTGAGTAAGCATACTAGACAATTCACTAACATCCCACTTATCCTTATTAGTGTTATAGTTAATTTAGGCAATGAGTTCAGAATAAACTGAACCAAGAAGATGTCATCCATTTTCATCCCCAAGATCCAAAGTTTTGCTGCAATGTTAGTCATATCGATGATATGATTTTGCATACTACGCGACCCATCAAACTTCATGGTCGTGGGTTCATCCATTAGTGTACTTGACTTATCAGCAGAACGAAAATGTTCTTCCACAAACTTCAGGTATTCCCTGACACTTTCTATTTGTGGAATGATACTCTTAATGTTATTAGAAACAGTCATTCGCATGAACATAAGGCTTAATCTGTTAGAGCGCTCCCATGATTTATGAAAAGACTTCTCATCCTTACTGCCCTTATCAGTAATGACAGTAGGTTTGTCATTCAGCAGAGCCAAGTCAAGATCCATCACACCTAAGTGGAATTGGACTTGTTCATGTCATTCAGAGAGGTTCATTCCATTGAACACAGTAACAGACGAAGCATGCGAATGAATATGAATAACTACAAAATAGATATACATGCTCACAAAATTAGAAAATAATGTGAATTCAGTAAAGCGATAAAAATATATCATAATTCTCCTTTGGGTAGATACTACGACACATTATCATAATTTAAATGTCATTTTTATCTTTAATAGGTGATTGAATATTTTTGATGATACATATACGAAATCTTTGGATATACAATATATGTTTGACTAAATAATATTAATTTACCTCATAATTTTCACTATTCGTAGAATGATAGATTCACCTTTGGGTAAATTCTTATGTTCTAGCAATAGTGAAAGTCAATTTATCTATTTATTTTTCAATATAGACATTTAATTAACCTTCATAGCTAAATGACAATTTTATGAATTCATATTTTTCTTAACCATACTAGTTTGGTCACTTTGGTGACTAACAAACTATATGAATACAAATGCACACATAATATAAATTTTTTGTGCATGTGAATAATTTTATACATTTTAGTTTGGTCACTTTGGTGCCTAAAAAACTATAGAAACATAATACATGCATCAAGTGATCATAAATATTATATATGTAGACATTAATTTCTCTAGTTTTGTCACTTTGGTGACTAACAAACTATATTGCACTAAGTACACACATATTATTTATTGCTTAGTATAACAACCACTTTAATTTATTGCACAATCTAAAATAAAACATAATTATTACATCATGGAAAGATTAAGATTTTCAAAATTTGTGAAATCTTAACAAAACATAACTATTTATTTATTTAAGGGTGATGGGCAGTGACTACTCTTTATTACTTTGCCATGCTGATGCGGTTATATAATTTATTAAAATATCTGTTCAAACAAATCCAGGCTTGGATGCCACATGTAAGATTAGATACTTTAATACACATCAGGATCTTGAACACTATAATCTTACATAGAGATCGTTAGGGGAACATACCTGATGCAGAAGACATCATCACAGAGAGAAGCGAAATCGTTAGTCGTAAATTGGTTTCTACCTCCTTGCCTTAACCTTATGTTACCACAACCTCCAGCGATGGAATTAATGTAGAGAATATGTGGTAACCCTAATGGGTGGAGGGAGGACCAATTTATAGAGGTTAAGACTTAATCTGGTATGTCTATCAAATAACCAATGTATGGACGAGATCTATTATTCATTAAATATTATTTATGGTATTACTTCGGCTACAAGTAAACTTGGGCCATAAGTAAGAAATAATTCTTATAGTATGATAACAATCAATGATAATTAAATTAAGCGTAATCATGCATTTAAGATGTGTCGCGGATTTACAACACTTTTAGATGCATAAAACTTAGGATTGATGTATGTTGTTTAGCGTGTTTTAGTAGATTTGATGTGTTTTATAGTTGTTTTGCAGAAAAAACAGGATTTGGTGACTATGTGTTGAAAATCATATGTTGCAGACAAATTTTGGTCATCTATAAATCATACTACGAGCCGTGGTTTGATCCACGAACTGTAGATGATAGTCATAGTTGAGATTTAGAAACTTAGAAAAAGACTCTGAGTTTTACGAGTGAACAATACGACCCATAAAAGTTTCTACGATCCGTTAGGTATGTGGTTGAGATTCAGAAAAGGATCACAAGGTTGATTTCCACGAAGGAGGAGTACGAGCCATAGAAATTTTCACGGACCGTAGTTTTTGTCCGTGGAAAAAGTCTTGAGACTTTGAAGGAGCTGTCATCTACAAGAGGGGTTTACGACCCGTAAAAAGGACTACGACCCATAGAAGCTGCCGAACACTATTTTCCTAATTTATTTTGGATAGGTTTTTAATGTCTATAAATACTCCTCCTAGGTTTTCTTTTACAAATTATGTTTGAATTAAGTTCTCAAAAAATAAGGAAACAAGTACTTTGAGTTTGTTCATAAATTTGAAGAGATTCTACACTTTGATTCTTGACTTTTGAAGTTTAAATTAAGATTTCGAATTTTCAATATTCATCTTGTAAGTGCATGGTTACTCTTAATTTAATTGTCATTGATTGTTATCATACAAGTATGTGTAGCTAATTAACCCACATTTAGGATTGTGAGAATCATGAAGAATTAACGAAGTAAACCTTGAAAAATGTACATGCATGTATTGAACTCGCCTTATTCTTACTTGCTGGACCAAATGGGTAATGAATGGGAAAAGAGATTATACAACAGAGTTTGAGGTTAGGGGTGTGTATCGGTCAGTTCAGTTCGATTTTAAGTATTATTGATTCGATTTATCGGTTTTCAGTTTTTAAATATGCTAAACTAATAACCAAATAAATAAGATATATTTGTTATCGGTTTTTGGTCTTTAACAGTTCGATTTTCGATTTAACCAATAAGAAAATGCTTTCAAAATAAATATATGACTTGTCTAATAATTTGACGCGAAATAAAAAAGAGAGAAATCAAATTACTCATTGAGTGCAAAAATTCTGCTTAGTGTAGTAAAAGTATAGCAAATACTCACAATTCACAACCCTAGTAGTTGCCTAACCATTAATGTCATCGTTGCAAACCCTATCCGTTGCCGTTCTTAGTTCTTTAGGTTTTGACATTGTGAACCTAAAGACTACAGTAATACAAAAACCCAAAGGGTAAATGCAGAGAACATAATTAAGTAGTGTTAATTGTGTTGGGTCCTAATAGTTATACTCTAATATAGTGATTATATTAATATTTTTTGTTTGATATTTTTGTATGACTAAAATTTAAAATAGTAAATTATTATATTCTTAATGGGTTATCGGTTAACCCAATAACCCAATATTAAAAAACCAATATCGAATCGATAACCCAATATTTTTTTTTATAAAACCATTAAATAAATGTTAACCCAATAACCTAATAACAATAAACCAATAACACTTTTTGCGGTTTGATTTATCGGTCGGTTCGATTTTTGCACTCCCCTATTTGAGGCTACCAACTCAAAATTAGTGTCAAAATTAATTTAAAAGTCTAAATTTTTCACATATTCAAGGGATGCAAGCTATGGGGTGGACTCTATGTATTAATCCTCATCAGTGTCGTCGGAGTCCTCGGTAGAAAATGATGTAGCAGGTTGACAAGAGAGGTTGAACACTTGTTCTTTGATTTGGTCAATGGTGTCATTCATGTTTTTTGTTCAACAATTCTTTTTTGCTCAGACTCTGTCAATACTTATGTAAGTTTTGTTATTTGATCCAACATAGAAGCTATCTGAACACTGTCAAGTGTCTCGACTTGACCTGACGATCCAATACCTTCTTGTAACACCTCCAAAATTGGAAAGTTGAATTGGAAAGGAAAGGTTTGTTTTTGGCTACTGCTTCAAACATACGAAACTCATCTATGGTTCATAGGAGCATTTATGTGTAGTAGATGGCACTTGTAGAAACTGAATTGAGATATGAAAAAGTCAAGTTTTTGAAGTTGGGTCTATGATTGACCAGGACAGGTCGTAGAATGATCTACGGGCAGTAGGAAGTACCCGATGATTTCATCCAAATTTGATTAAATTTTGGGCTTGAACAAGGGTTCTACGAATAGGTATCTACTAGCCGTAGAATGTTGGATGAACCGTAGGAAGGTCTTGCGGAATTAATCACAAATATTGAGTCCAAGTAAGTGATCTACGACTGACTAGTACGGTCCGTAGAAAGAAATATGGATCATAGGTTGAAGTCATAGACCCTATCTGGTAGAATTTAATGAAGGGTATTTTAGTATTTTCCTATCTACCAAACCTCTAAAATACCTTGATTTGGTCATATAACTACCATATAACCGTTTTTACCCTTCAAAATAATACGCATCCCTCTCATTCACTCACAAAACCCCTCCAAAACTCCCAAGCCATCTTCTCCAAATTCTCTCAAGATCTTAGGGTTTCATCAAGCGTAAAGGTTTCTTCTCCAAATTCTTAGGGATTTGATTGCCAAGGTATGTGGGAATTCACAACGAATACCTTTCATCTATTGGGTCCCAAATTCACTTATGGATCTCTTTCATCCATTGGGTCCAAAAAGAAATTCAATCTCCAATTCAATTAGGGTTTATTTCAATTTCCATGGGTCCTTTTGATTATGATTAAATTGATGTTATTCTATATTATTATACATGATTTAATCTAGTTACATGATTTTTAATTGATTTCATATGAACCCATGCTTTATGCTTTGATTTTCACCTATGAACTATGATCATGAATTGATAAAGGATTTTATGCATGTCTTATGAAAGGATGAAGTTGTGATTTAAGGATGCTTTTAAGTTAAGTATCAATGGTTTGTGAAAGGTTTTCTCACAATTTGAAAGGAAATCATGATTCTAGATGCTTAGAAGGGTACGGGTCTATATAAATGAAGTTATGAAATCATGATTTTCTAAAGGAACTATTTTTATACGACTTCATGATTTGAATTGGTGTTATGATTATTGTCTTTCCTAATATATGCTTTGATAATTGACTTTATTTATTTTGTTGGGATTAACTTAGCATCGAGAGGAATTTGAGGTGGAGGGTCTAATAGGTTAGTCTCTTGTAGTAATATCTAGTCCCAAACTACGTGCCTCCGTAGGATTATCTTAAATGACCTAGATAGTGGATGTACATAGCCTTTATCAATTCTCCAGATCCTCCAACATTTTTTATGGGCAATCCTACAACTCGTACCTAGGACCTACGACTCTTAGTACGAGTTGTGGTTACATTATCTTCCACAGAGTCTCCCTTATACATCTCATAGGTATGACTCGTACAAATAAAATGGCATTTTTGCCTTATTTCGTGCCCCTTGATACTCAAAGTGCACACTCTTAGGTCTTTTCTATGGATGCCTCTTTACATCCCGTACTATAAAAGTACAGCTCGTGACTTATTCCGTGCATGATGGGTCAAAATTCAAAACCATCAGATCTTTTCTGTAACACTTCGAACTTAGAAAGACTAAAATGAAATTTCATACAAGTCTATTCAATTGTGAATTTTTGGTCAACTTCAAACAACTATAGCTTTTAGCACATAATGATCTAGGTGGCCCATGAGGTATAAAATTGAAGGTATTTGAGTCCTCTTTCCAACGCCACCATGTTTGCTAAATTCCGAGCTCGGATGAAGGAGATATGCCCATTTGTGTGCAACCTCTCTAGTTAAGGCATTTCATCCGTTTTAAGGAGGGATATTTTGTCTTTTCCTTACCCCCCACTAGGCCTAAACATTTTTCTCACCCTTTTAGGGGTCTAAACTGATTGAGACCAGTTTTAGTCATTCCAATAGAGAGTAGGGTTTTAGAGAGAAGTTCAAGAAGAGAAAAAAAAGAAAGTTTCAAGCGTTCATTCAAGGTTGGAAGATTTTTGCCAAGAACTTAGTTCTTTCGAGGTATGTAAGATTTCATAGTGTTGGGTTTTTTGACCCTCATGCCAATCATGTGATTTTCATCCATAAATTCGTTCTTGAGGTTGGTTGATTTGAATTTTTGAGAAATTCTTGTGGTTTTAGCTTCATTCTTTAACAATGGAGTCTTGTTGAGTTCTTGAGGTGAGGGTTTTGCAGATGAGTGTCGTTATTGATGGTTTTTTGTTGAAATAGTGTTAGGTTTATGAATCTAAAAGGAATTGGAAGAAATCATTCCATTCTAGATGAGTTAGGACTTGAAATTGAGAAAGAAGTTCTCGATTTGGGGTGGGGTATCACGCTCCCAAGGCACCAGGAGGGCTGGTGCCCTGCGCCTACAGTGCGCCCCAACTGACCCCACAACAATTGGAGGCTTGGCGCGATGCCACCAAGGCTCCAGGAGCGTTAGGCCATTTTCCTCCTCCGTTTTTGTTCCGTACTTGTTTCTTTGAGCTGAGTTTCTATTCTCTTCTTGATACTAACTATCGAAGCCCTAATTGATCATTGAGAGATCCCATATATATATATATATATATATATATATCCTAATTTTAATTCCTAAATCTTAATTTTAAAATTAAAGTAA
>JAJONS010045450.1:0-15408 GCA_029582315.1 Solanum tarnii x Solanum tuberosum | reverse complement strand
TGATCTAGCTTCTATGTTTAGTTCTATGCTTATGTTGAAAGACAATGTTGTACTTTCCTATTTCTAGACTTCTTATTGATGTAAGGGCTAAGTCCCATTTTCGATACTTCTATGTCTAGATGGTACATTGTGATGAAGATAGATTGTATTTTTCATATATGAAGTGAAGTTGAACTTCCAAAGTAAATTTTTTAATTTTTTTGTGTTTTTTATTATTATTCTATGATACATGCGATGATGAACGCTAAGGGCTTGTATAAGACCTCTTCGAGGTCGAATACGCCGGTAACGACTAGGGGGTACCCTCGGGTCGTTACAAAAAGCATGCACTTTACGAAGTTTAAGGATCACCATGAAGATTAGTGTAACAGCATAAGTCATAAGAATAGTCAACATCTAGATCATCATACCATAATGGAAACATACCATAAATACCCTCAAAGCATCCCTGTGCAATGCATGAATAAAATCCCATAATCCTACCCACACTACAGAAAGCTTCTTGCGTAACCGTAGTTCGCAACTCATATTCTTGTTCATATTATCATAGTGGGAGATTAGCCTTAACCGACATATACCATGTGAGCTACCATGGAATTCGATGTGTAACCCACACCAAAAAGGGGTTGTCCTACATGCCTAAGGTAGAACCATACTCTTAGCTTAGGTGGATCCACTAGCTAAAGACCTATATGGGCAACTAGTTTATGGGATAAGAAGATTACTTCTAAAAACCCAGACTCAACTAAGGTATAAGGTTTCAATCTCATGAGATACATACTTTTGGAATCCAGACTCAACTAAGGTAGAAGGAACCAAGTTGGAAAGCCGGACTCAACAAGTGTAAAAGCTTTCATTGAAAAGCCGGACTCAACTATCGCATAAGCCTCCACCTCATATTCATATCTACTCGGTGCTAAGAATTAATTTTCATAGATTACATATTAAGTCTTGACGTAAGTGCATATTCATGGAAGAGTGTCTTGATACTCAATCCAACATAATTCATATTATAGCTCATAGATTCAAGAGGTGAGACTAGCCTTCCAACAATAGAATCACTACATGTGACAAACCTTTAACATCATATCATATTCAACCAAAAGTGTGTACATGAGGATAATAATCCAATCAACACAACAATTAGATCATAATCATATTCACTTTACTCTCAAAGTGATCTATATGCACATACATAAACCTCATTCTTTGCCCTTCAAGGACAATAGATCATATTCAGTCAACATATCCAGAATTAATACATTAGACATGAATGATAACATGACTCAATTACTATTATTACTATAAGCATAATCTCATGATAGTCTTCTTTCTAAGATTCACCCACATTACAAAGTCACAAATTGGGAATATGGGGGTTCATGGATTCTTGGGAGATTTCACCATAAAACTATAATAAGTCATCAATTCAATCATAATAACAAGTAATTAAACAAATCGAAACATTTTGGGAAAGGAATCCATGACTTGGAGTAAAACCCTAACTTTTGGGAAAATTACTATGTTTAAATTTGAGTTTGGAGGGAATCCATGGATCAAAACTATCCATGGATGAAGGAATACCATACCTTAGTTGTGATTCTTCAAAGAACTTGAGGGAGAAATCCTTTATTATTTAAGCACTAGCTTTAACTTTCCTCTTTGTCTTCCTTGAGTTCTAGAGAGAGAAATTTTGAGAGAAGATGAACTTTTGGGGTTTTTGATTTGGGTGTTTTGGAAAATATGAAGTAATTGGGTGTATTTTGACATAAAAAGACTTATATAGTTGTATAAAAATAATACAAAACGACTTCACTTTGATAGGGCTTAAAAAGGAAATACCCAAAATAATCATCACTTAAAGTGAGTTACCCAGGAGCTATGAGGGGCCGCACGAGCCGTGGTCATTACCATGAGCTATGGTCCCTCTCGTGGTCTTGAGGTAGTGTCTAGGCTTCAATGCGTTTTAGCCTACACGCCCAAGGTAACTTCACGAGGGGCTCCATGAGCCGTGGAGCAAGCCACGAGTCGTGGTACCTCTCGTGGACCTTGAGGCAATAACTAAGCTACTTCTCTCACCCTTCACACCACCAAATCCCTCTCACGAGCATTCCCATGAGCCATGATTATGACCACAAAGCGTGACGTGGCTCGTAAAGAGGGAAGGCTGGTTTTTACAGATTTGGCAAGGCTATTGCCTAGCCTACCACGAGCCCTCCCACGAGTCGTGGTCGTGGTGATGAGCATGGCAGGTGGGTCAGTTCTTACACCAAAGGTTGTTTCCTTTAACCACTCTTTTTGCCTTGCTATCCTTCCTTGATTCTAACCCTTTTTCCATTAACATTAACCCTCACATTAAGGCTCTAGTTTAGTCCACAAATTTTTCGGAATGTTAGACAATTAGTTGAGCGTATAACATAAGACTTGAGATATCCATGTCATAATGGAGCATTGTCGTACGCCATTCTTCTACAACCAAGTCGGACACACCCGTCAAAAACCTACTCATCTCATCCCTCGAATCCGCCACCATAGATGGAGCATACTTGGGTAATTGGGTAAATTTCAAGGAATACTCCTTAGCATTCATGCTACCTTGCAAAAGGTTAATGAATTCTTCCACCTTAGCTTCCCTCAACTCTCGGGGAATGAATCTATCAAGAAATGCCGATTTGAACGTTCCCCATTCCATTGGTCCTGCTCCCACTGCTCTTCGCAACATATATTAGTTGGTAGGTGGCTAACTCCGCCTTCTCTTCTAAAGACACCCCCATAATAGCAAGAACTTTATAAAGCTCATCAATAAACCTTTGGGGATCCTCTTCCACTATGGAGCCATGAAATCTTGGAGGGTTAATTCTATTAAAATCCCTAACCCTAGAAACAGACGAATTCACATTGGGATTCACCGGAGCTACAACTTCTCTATTTGCTAGAGCTCTTACGACTTGAGCCAACATTTGGATAGTAGACCTAAACTCCACATGGGTAACATTTTCAACCAAAGGATCAACCGAAGCTTGATTAGCTTGAGGATGAGCTCCTTGATTCACATTCTCTTCTTCCATCCTTCTAGTGTTATCCCTTCTTGTATTCATAGCCTAAAGACACAAGAGAAGGGTTAGGAGAGGGACTTTATAGAGTTAAACTCTAAGGCACGACTTAAGAGTAGTAAAATAAGTGAAATTTCCTTAACATCTTGTAGTCTCTCATTCATTAGTGTGGTGCGCTTCAAAATCATGAACAAAACTCTATTAGATGTGGCTTATGAGACAACATCCTAGAATCATTCTAAACCTCATGCTCTAATTACCAAGTTTGTCATGACCCAAGGGTATCCCCTAGACATAACAAGGAACATAGAACCCCGAAAGGCACCATGTAAGCCACTTAGCATATCAAAACATAAGCATAATACAATAAAGATTAAAAACGCATTTTAAGTCCAAAATTTTTATAAAGGAAAGTGGAAGTCTAGACTTGTCTCAATTAACCATCTATTCCAATACTTATATCAAAAAAGGGTCACAGCCTATACAACATAATCCAAGCTCACCAATAAACAAGGAGAAATGAGTAAATCCAAGCTCTCGCCACAATGAGGACCACCTTGAGAACCAAACTTTACACTTGGGGAAAATGAAGGAAAACATGGGTTAGTACAAAAATGCACGAAGTATGATAACCATGCATAAAATCATGAAAACATGTTAAAAGGGACATTTTAGTAGAATACATGCCATTTGCTAAGTTAAATAATCATTTCGAAGATAATGGAAAAGCATAAGGCCTAAGCATTATCAACTCATAGATCATCATATCATAAGACGAACACATCATTCATACCCTCAAAGCATACTTGTGAAATGCATGGATAAGATCCAATAATCCCACCCATACTAAGTAAAGCTTCTTGAGTAACTATAGTTCATAATTCATCTTCTTGTTCATACTATCATAATGGGATAAGCCTTAACTCATATAGACGATGTGAGCTTTAACATGGAATCCAGTGTCAATCCCACACCAAAAAGAGGTTGTCCTACTTGCCTAAGGTAGAAGCATACTCTTAGCTTAGGTGGATCCACTAGCTTAATACCTATGTGGAAACATAGGTTATGGGATAAGGAGATTGCTTCTAGAAATCCGGACTCAACTAATGTACAAGGTTTCCATATCATAAGATACATACTTTGGGAACCCGAACTCAACTAAGGTAGAAGGAACCCATTTTGAAAGCCGGACTCAACTAGTGTAAAAGCTTTCATTGGGAAGCCGGACTCAACTATCGTATTAGCTTCCATCTCATATTAATATCCACTCGGTGCGAAGAATTAATTCCCATGGATTACATATTAAGTCTTGATTTAAGTTCATATTCATGGAAGAATATCTTGATACTCAATCCAACATAGTTCATACTATAGCTCATATATTCAATAGGTGAGAATATCATTTCAACCTTAGAATCATCATATTGTGAGAAAACCTTTCACATCATATCATATTCATACATAAGTGTGTACATGAGGATAATCTCAAAAAACACAACAACTAGATCATAATCATATTCACTTTACTCTCAAAGTGTTCTTAAAACATATACATAACCCCCATTAACATGCATAATTCTCATACTTTGCCCTTCAAGGACCATAAATTATATTCTATCAATAAATCAATAATTACTACATTATACATGGATATAATGATAATTCAAGTAGCCCAATCAC
Organism: Solanum tarnii x Solanum tuberosum; assembly: GCA_029582315.1. Lineage (NCBI taxonomy): Eukaryota > Viridiplantae > Streptophyta > Magnoliopsida > Solanales > Solanaceae > Solanum > Solanum tarnii x Solanum tuberosum. The sequence goes on along the minus strand of JAJONS010045450.1, from coordinate 10,675 downwards.
TACATGCGTAAATTTTGTAACATTCTTCTAAAATCAACAAACCCACATCACAAGATCATAATTGGGAAATAAGGAGATTTCATGGGTTCTTGGAAATTTCAACATAAAAACCATAATAAATCATCAATTCAATCATAATATAAACTAATTCAAGTATTTGAATCATTTTTGAAAGGAACCCATGACTTGGAGACAAACCCTAGCTTTTGGAGAATTTCTATCTTTGAAATTGGGGTTTTGAAGGGACTCCATGGATGAAAGCTATCCATGGATGAAGGACTACCATACCTTAACAATGAAGCCCATTGAATTTGATGCAAAGAACTTGATTCTTGAACCCTAGCTCAACCTTCTTCCTTCTTCTTCTTCGTTGAAGTTCTAGAGAGAATATTTTTTAGAGTAGATAAACTTTTTGTGATTTGATATGGGCTTTTGGAAATAATGGGGTGAATGGGTGTATTTTTGACTTAAAATGACTTATATTGGTGAATAAAACTATGTCAAAACGACTTCACTTTAATAAGACTTAAACCAGAATTACCCAAAACACCCCTCACTTTAAGTGAGCTGCATAGGTACCACGAGGGGTTTCCACGAGTCATGGTCCCCTCCGTGGACTTTAGGCAATGGATAGGCAGTATCACAAGGGGCACTTCACAATCCATGGTTCTTGCCATGAGCCGTGCTCCCTCTCGTGGATGCACCCTTAGCCCACAAGCCTGATTAATTTAACGTTATCAAAGACACTTCATTCAATTCTAAGCGTCAACTATTGTTAATTAGTATAAAACCCAACTAAATGAGTTGGGGTTGAATCCCATAGGGAGCGATACGTGTTTCAGATTCAATTTCGAAGTATGAATATGTTCAAATTAGTCATAGGAAGAAAGGTTAGCGAATAAAGACATCATTCAAATCAGGGGGTGACACGAATGTCAAATGAGGGGTTTTGGTTTTAATTATTAACTACAAAGAGTCAGAAAGAATAAAACTTAACAATAATGAGACGGGTTCTTGGGCTGTGATTCGATTAAAGGCTAATACAGACAAATGGGTAATTGCAACTATTAGAAAATAACTAGATATTAGTGAGTAGGCTAGGCTATAGAGGAGGTAAACTTTTTCTTGAACAATTTACCCCGAATCAAGTTGACTTCTATTGAACATGAACAAGCATGAAAAATAAGACCATCCCACTCTCTCGAGCTGGATGTGTGGAATTAGGTTTAGGATTCACTCTCTCGAGTTGAACCTAGGTCAACCCTATATCCACAAACCATCAATCAAAAACCTTAGTTCTAAAACCTCTCTCTCGAGCAAGCCATCAACACAAAGCTAGAACTGCATTTTCAACTACAATTCTTAAATTAAACCACAATTAATGATTCAACTTACTTCTAACTAGAATTTAAACTAACAATTAGCAATACCCATAAACTAAATTAGTCCATAATCACATAATCACACCCCAAGAATTGGGGTTATACTAGACATCATAAAAAGGTAAAAACCATTACCAAATTGATTATTTATCAATTGGGTAAGAGTAGATTCGTCCTTACAATGCTCCAAACCAAAGAATCACAAAGACCCACTTCAAATTTCTCAAAAGCGAAAAACTTCAATTCATCAAAGAATAGGAAAAACTAGAGAAAATTGTTTCTCAGTTCAAAACTCAATAATATATTAAAATTATATGAGCTAAGATACTAAACTAAATGATCACAAATGTGCCGCGAAAAGTCACTCGGTGAAATAAGTCGGGCTCACTGAACCACTCGACGAGCCGCCCTTTGTTCACTTCCATCACCCTTCTACCTTGGGATTCAGCAGCATCAAGGTCTGTAACTTTAGGTGATCTAACACTGCATCGTGGAAGTACTCGACGATCTGCCAACTGCTTTATTCCATCGCAAACTTGGTTCTTTCTTTTAGGGCTTGGCACACTGGAACTTCAGGCGGTGAAATAGCCATTCGACAATTAGCCAAGTGAACTTGATGATCACCAGGATTCTTTTCTTCATCCTTTCTGCCCGTTTTGTTCCTTTTTTCTTGTTAGTGTCCTTGATTTGTTCCTCAATCCATAAACCTGAAAATCAAGGATTTAACATCAATTATTTGCACAAAATAAGCATTTGAGGACACTAAATCTATATAAACTAAGCCCTAAATGAGTCCAAATCTTGGGCTCATCAACACCCCACATTTAAACTTTTGATTGTTCTCAAGCAAAACTCAAGTTCCTTAGTTGAAAAAGGATGTCTCAAGTAGTGCTACAAAAGACTCAATCACGAATGCACACAATGAGACTCAACTTACTTATGAAAGGATCAATTGTGCACTCAAAAATTCAAGGTGTTACTCAATATTTTCAAAGAATCTCAATTTCACAATACTTTCTTCAAGTACAAGTTCAAGCTCAACAAAGGTACTCAAATGCCCTAACAACAAGGATGATTTCATATTCACACACAATTCTTCAACAATTTATAGCTCCGTAATGATATAAAACTCTCACACTCATAAAGATGTCACCTGCATGACTTAACCCATAGGTTTGCCCTTATTTTCTAATCAACATTCGCTTCAGCTACTAAAGACCAAAAAGGTCTTTTCAAGGTTTGTAACAGGGCTGAGTGTAAAGGTATGGTCATTTAGGCCCAGTGGCTGCTATCCTCATGAAATATGGTATGAACATCATTTTTCCTTCTACTTATTCAGAATTTTCACTCATGGTCAAAAGTCACACCATTATTCACTTCCAATAGAATTACGGACTCCCCATATCTTTTACAACTTTCACAACTTTATTTCACAACCTTTTCATTCTTCTTTTCTTTCTCTCTCTTTTTTATTTGTATGGAGGGGTTCCATTTTTTTCAAAGCCATGGATCAAGGGGGACTTCTTCACACTTCTTGATTTTCCTCCTCTTTTCACCACACCCCAACTTAGGCTTTTGGCCTAAGTTGGCTATTCAAAAAAACCACACTTCATGAGGATTATGGGTGAATGGATGAAGAGGGGTTACAATTGCATCAAGTTTCTTCCAAGAAAAGGATAAGGCTCAAAAGGGTTTCAAGCAAAGTTGACACACTCACAAGGTTTGCCACAATAGAAGAATATTGTCAAATTGTTGCCCAAAATCATTTAAAGAGCTTGCATTAGTTAGTCAACTGGACCAACGGGGAAAATTCTAGGTGTCATCACACAAGGTTCATGGTAAGTTCATCACACAAGGTATTGACAGAAATAGCAAACAAGACTCCACACTTTCGCTAGTGTGCAATGTTTATCACAAAAGACTCATTCGATAATCGGCTAGTCACAACGAGATGCAAAAAGTCCGCATATTGTCTATGCAACTTCATTTGGCCTCATCGTAGCCATGCATTCATTTTTATTCAATTAAGATCACTATTGAAGTCATCAGTATTGATTATGAGCGATACACAAATTTCCACAAGAACAACCACAATCACACACAAGAGGTGGCAATTTTTTTTAGAAGGGGTCAAAAACCATGTGCATTCATAATGTAGAGCCACAAGCTCAAACATCCACAAGACAATATTAAAACACAATTATATACAAAAACCCAATAATATATACACAAGATAGTCACAAGAGGTTGGTATGGAAATACCTCACCCCCCACAAATAAAAGGGCAGTTGTCCTCAAATGCACAAAATAATAAAAAGTCAATAAAAAGGATAGAGAGGGAGGTAAAGAAGAGTCATGTGTACACAGTCGCTCCATCTGTCAGGGCTTCAGTGCCCGGTGTAACATCAGAAGTGGCTCCATTATACCCAGCCATAGTGGTGTCTCTCAAGGAAGTCTATCGGGCGGTCTCTAACATCGCATCCTCCAAGTTGGCCTGATCATCATAAGGAGAGGCATCTCGCTCCCTAAGCTGCTCCTCATCGATCTGCGCATCTAATGCATCAGCTGCCACATCCTCCATAGGTACATCTCCGGTGGTAGCTGGAGGCATTTTAGAACTGCCCCAGACACCCTTAGTCTCAACTGCCTCAAATAATGAAGTGAACTCCATAGACTTTAGATAGTCCAAGTCCTACCTCAAGTCTGCAACCTTAACTTTCAAAGTCGTCATCTCTGAAACAACCCCCTTTAAACTCTCACAAGTCTCTACTCTCACCGTGAGAGCATCAATAGATGTCCAAATCGGTGGCAACAAATAGAATGGCCCTTTCAATCATCCAAGGTACCTCAGCCACTAACCGGGTAGCCTGCACATCGGCAGAATGGGCTAAGTGCCCCATCTTCAGGATAACGGCATGAGTAATCTTGGTAGGCTGGGAAATAGTAGACGAATCTTGGGAGGAAGTGGAAGCAGGAGTACATGAAGGCCCTGAGGCTGCAGTAGGTAAAGATGCCTCTGCAGGTATCGATTCAATATCAACCTCCGGGGATGTATCCACCAGAGCCGCTTTCCTTCTGTTTGCCTCCTCCCGAGTGTACTCGGCCTCTATGCGCCGGATGTCTGTGGAGGATGTGGGAGTGATCTTGATGTCCATCTTCTCATCACGAGGGACTCCAGCATGCCGACACAACTCTGTAATCGGGACCGAGAATGGAAGGTGCGTTTGGCGTTGTTTGGCCCTCATGGCCATCTCTTGCTCAATGATGAGTCCCAAGTTGAGCCGCTTCTCTGCTATGATCGATCCTAGACAGGCTGCCTTTGCATGGCGGAGGATGGACTCATTTTGTGAAGGGATAATGGAGTTGTTGATGAATCTGAACCAGTACTATGCAGCTACATTCAAGTCCTTCTTCTCTATCTGGACTCCTACCTCAATCCACCTCGGGGTGGTATTAGAAATAAAGGGGGTAAGCCAGCCCTTTAGGTCATCCACGGATTGAGCTATCCCTAGACACTCATACTCGTGCTCAAACCCCGTAGCTCTATCAAAAACAACATTGATGTGATCGATGTTGCACCCCACTTCTTTCCCAAGACATAAGACGGACTTCACCGGTCTGAAGGCACTGGCCATCTTCTTCCCCTGAGGAACTAGATCACCGTAACCAGAATAGAACTCATAGAACTAGGTGGGAATATATGGTCCTAGGGGCCTGGTGAATATATCGAATCTTTGCCATGGAGTGTGTCCCACACTTGAGGGTACCTGCCCTCTACGCCTTCTGTGGACAAGAACTTCTCCTCGAGAACCGTTCTCAGTCCCTATGCCTTTAAACGATTGAGTCACCAAGGGGGAGGACCCTGAATCGGTGGCACTGGAACCACTGCATGTGCCGGAGCTGGCACTGTATCTGCAGCAGGAGGTGTGGCCTATAGGATCCTAGACGAATCCTAGCGAACTCTGGAACGAATCTCGTCTCGCTTAGATTGCAGAGGTTGGTCATTCTCAGGCTTAGAGAATGCAGCTTGGGAATCAAAGGACTCTCTTTCACTGCAAGAGTTATGCTCTGGTACCTTAGATGCGGATGCTTTGCCCTTGCCTTTTCCTCCCTTGGGAGGTGCCTTCTTTCACTTTTTAGGAGGGTTAGCTGCCATTTCATTAATAACTATGCCTCGTGCTCCTTTGCAGGGCGGCATATCCAATTTGGTTCTAGCCATATCTTTATGCCAAAAGATGAATTTGTAAAGTTAAGCGACAAACAATCCAACTCCGAACACAGTGAGGGAATGTGAAAGAGTTTGAAATTTTAAACCTTTGGCCTTTTAAAAACCATCTAGTTCACGCCCTTTCGGCAATGTTAGTTTTCCTCACCAAACTACTCGGCGATACGCCAAGTGGTTACTTACCTCGTCGAGTTTCACACGACCTCCAGTTAATTGTCAAAACGGCGAACAAAGTCAAGCTGGCCGACTTGTCCATGGGCCCACCGAGTTTTACAGACTCCATCTTTATAACTTCTGAGTCCAACGACGGTCCAAGTCTCACTTGCTAACCTCTTCGGTGAGTCACCGATAGGACATTTTGCTCGCCAACCTGCACTTTCCAAACACATTCTACACTTCAACCTACACAATCAACACATGTTATTCCAAAAAGAAAAAGAAAGCAAATAAAAACTTTGGTTGCCTCCTATGAAGCGCCTTAGTTAACGTCCTGGTACGACGCAAGTAATCTCTCTAACTTTATTCTTGGGGTTTTCCACAGTATCACTGGGCAACCCCCTTTGTTGTCTCAGGTTCAAATGAGAAGAAATTTGACCCATTTGGTTCTCCAACTTCTTGATTGAGACGAAATAAGAGGTCACCGTTTTGTTAAGGGTTGATACATCTTCCTCCATCTCCTTCAGAATTTTATCGAACCCTTCAACCATGTTGAGAATATTAGAGAGCATATCCTTAGACCGGCCACCCTCTTAATCTTGGGCTTTTTCCGCTCGTGTGGAGGAACATACCTATCCTTCTCCCTATCTCTTTCTTTCCAAGTGGCGTTATGATCGCGCCACTCTCTATCCCCGTGTCTCCAGCCCTCATCTCTGTTCCAACCTTGGTTACCACCTAGCTTTAGGTAGTTTTCACGATAACCTCCTCCTTTGTTTGCTAGGAAGTTCACTTCCTCATTGTACAACACTTCAAACTCGGCCTCATCGGGGTTTACACAACACACACCTACAACATTGACACTCTTAACACCAACTCCCATGACATTTTGGTCCAAATTGTCAAGTTGGGTCATCATCTTTTCCATGTTTTGGTCCCTCTCTTGATCTTTCTCGAGCTGCTTCTTTGTCAATTTAAAAGTGAGAGAGGAGACCTAATCTTCACGGGTGTACCATGCCCAGTTAAATTTGGTCATACCATCCAAGAGCTGGGCTGCGATAATGTAAGGTGTTGAATTAAACCTCCCAGAGAAAGTTGATCAGCTACTCCCTTGTTCACCGAATTAAGGCTTCGGTAAAAGTATTGCAGCAAATCATTGTCAGGCAATCCATGAGTTGGGCATTAAAGCACCCACTAATTAAATCTTAGCCAAGTCTCATGGATTGGCTCACCCTCCAAACGCTTAAAGCTTTGGATGCTGTCCCTAAATGTCATCATTTTCGAAGGAGGGAAAAATCGCCATTGGAATACGGTGACAAGCTCTTCTAACAAAGTGATAGAATCTCTTGACAACTCATCCAACAACTTAAATGCCTCTCCCATTAGAGAAAATGGTAATAGCCTCAACCGGACCGATTCTTGGGATATGTTCTTAAAGGAGAAAGGCTAGCAAACGTCAACAAAGTTCCTTATATGCTCATGGGGATCCTCATGAGCTAACCAACCAAACAACCTTTTCAATTGCAAGAGTTGCAAATAGTGCTTGTAATGTGGAACACCACGTTCCCTTCAATCGGAAGCAAGTGAATGGCACCAACTCCACCCACTAGATTTGGGTCATTGACATTCGGTTCATTTACGTCATTGAGGTTTCCGATGTCATCTTTGTGGCCCACTTCGCTACCATTACTTCCGTTGACACTCATTTCCTCTATTTTAAAACAACAACACAAAGAACAAAACATAAAGTAAGTAGATTCAACTACGACTAAAAAGAACAAAATTCAACTTTACCAAAAGAATCTTAAAAACACCACTCCCCGACAACGAAGCCATTTTGAATAATTTAACGTTATCAAAGACACTTCATTCAATTCTAAGTGTCAACGGTCATTAATCAATATAAAACCCAACTAAATGAATTGGGTTCGAATCGCACAGGGAGCGGTACGTTTTTCATATTCAATTTGGCAGTATGAACATGTTATAATCAGTCATAGGAATAAAAGTTATCGAATAAAGACATCATTTAAATCAGGGGGTGACACGAATGTCAAATAGGGGGTTTTGGTTTTAATTATCAACTACAAACAGCCACAAATAATAAAACCTAATAATAATGAGATGGGTTTTTGGGATGTGATTCGATTATAGGCTAATGTAGACAAATAAGTAATTGCAACTATTAGAAAATAGCTAGATATTAGTGAGTAAGCTAGGCTATAGAGGAGATAAACTTTCTCTCAAACAATTTACCCCAAATCAAGTTGATTTCTCTCGAACATCAACAAGCATGCAAAATAAGACCAGCCCACACCTTAATCCATTCACTCTCTCGAGCTGAATATGTTGAATTGGGTTTAGGATTCACTTTCTCGAGCTGAACCCAGGTTAACCCAATACCCACAAACCATCAATCAAAAACCTTAGTTCTAAAACTCCTCTCTCGAGCAACCCAAGAACCCAAAGCTAGAACTGCATTGGCAACTACAATTCTTAAATTAACCACAATTAATGATTTAACTCACTTCTAAATAGCATTTAAACTAACAATTAGCAATACCAATAAACTAAATCAGCCCATAATCACATAATCACACCCCAAGAATTTGGGTTTTAGCTAGACATCATAAAAAGGTAAAAACCACTACCAAATTGATTATCCATCAACTAGGTAGGAGTAGATTCGTTCTTACAATCCTCCAATTATAAGAATCACAAAGACCCACTTCCAATTTCTCAAAAGTGAAAAATTTCAATTCATCAAAGCTTAGGAAAAACTAGAGAAAGTTTTCTTTCAGTTCAAAACTCAAAAATAGATTACAACTATATAAGCTAAGATACTAAACTATATGTTCAAAAATGTATTTATAGTTGCCAAAAATGAGCTGCAAATAGTCACTCGGCGAAGAATGTCGGGGTCGCCGAACCACTCGGCGAGCCGCCCTTTGGTCAGTTCCATCTCCCTTCTGCCTTGGCATTCAGCAGTGTCAAGGTCTATAACTTTGGCCGATCTAATACTGCATCGTGGAACTATTTGGCGATCCGCAGACTGCTCCTTTCCATTGCCAACTTGGTTCTTTCTTTCAGGGCTTGGCACATTGCAACTTTAGGCGGTGAAATAGCAATTCGGCGATTTACCAAGTAAAATTGGCAATCACCAAGCTGCCTTTCTTCATCCTTTCAGCCTGTTTTGTTCCTTTTTGCTTGTTAGTGTCCTTGCTTTGTTCCTCAATCCATAAACCTGAAAATCAAGGATTTAACATTAGGTATTGGAACAAAATAAGCATTTGAGGACACTAAATCTATAAAAACTAAGCCCTAAATGAGTCCAAATCTTGGGCTCATCAAAGCCCAAGGCAAACCTCATGAGGGGCTCCAAGAGCCATAGTGTTTGTCATGAGTCGTGGTACTTGCCAAGAGCCTTGGTCCCTCTCGTGGATTTGAGGTAGTGGTTAGCCCACAAGCCAAAGGCAATCTTTACGAGGGGCTCCACGAGTCGTGGTGCTTGCCATGAGCCTTGATCCCACTTATGGACCTTGAGGCAGTGGCTAAGCCACTTCTCTCAACCCCCACACGATCATCTCCCTTCCACGAGCCTTCCCACGAGCCATGAAGTGACTTGTGAAGAGAAGACTTAGGAAGATTTTTGGGAGGCTACTGCCTAGCCCTCCACAGGTAGCACCACAGGGCTTGGTGGCCACCACGGGTCATGAAAAACCCTCGTGGATGGTAGGGGTAGTGGCTTGGCCAACTCTTGGGCCCTTGTCTTTGCCCTTTCCCAGTTTTCTTGGCTCTAGCCTTTCTTAGTTGACGTTAACCCTCATGTTAAGCTTTAGTTTAGCCTACTAGTTTCTGGGGTGTTACAGTCACCAACAATTCAATCTTTTATATGAGATCCGTAAGTCGGATGAAACCCTTATCAAGAAAATCTCTCAACAACTCTTTTAGCTCTTTTGACTGAGCTGAAGCCATTCTATATGGACGAATAGAGATAGGTTGAGTGTCAGGAAAGATGTCTATTGTGAAGTTTATTTCTCTCTTAAGAGGGACTCCGGGATGATCATCTAGAAAGACCTCTGGAAAATCAGCCAGTCCTAAAACTTACTGAATAAGTACATTCTCAACACTTGCGTCATTAACTCGGACTAAGTGATAGATACACCCCTTAGAGACTAACTTTCTTGCTTTAAGGTATAAGATGAAGTGATACTTACTCACTGTTGAACTACTATTCCACTCTAAAACATGCATATTAGGAAATTGAAAGTAGACTACTCAAGTTCTACAATCAATTGAGGCATACGAGGCATGGAGTCAGTCCATACATAGAATAACATTAAAGTCCACCATGTCTAGCGTGACTATGTCAGCCATGGTGTCTTTGTGATTGAGAAAGATTGTACCATCACGATAAACTCTTTCTACTAGAATAGACTCACCAATAGGTGTGGAAACTCTGAAAGTCTCAAGAAGTTATTCGGGGGGAATTTCAAACCTTATGGCTACATAAGAATTCACAAAAGACAAACTTACACCTTGATCAATTAATGCATCAACATCAAAAGTAAAGACTTTAAGCGTACCCGTGACAACATCTAGTAAGGTCTCTTGATCTTGACGATTGGTTATAGCATAAAGATGGTTTGCTCCTCGAAACTATGAGGACTCCCCAAGTCTTCATTCCCAAGCTCCTTAGAAACCTAACTTCCAAGCATAAGACATCACATCACCAAACCCTACACTTTGTAAAAATGTAGAAGAAATATGGGTTAGTACAACACTCGTACTAAGTATGGAAGCCATGCATAAAAACCATTAAAACATGCTTAAAAAGGACATTTAGTTGAAACCATGCTTTATGCACATTTTGAACATCATCTTGAAAGAGTTGGAGAATCACAAGTCACAAGCA
>JAJONS010045449.1:0-14470 GCA_029582315.1 Solanum tarnii x Solanum tuberosum | reverse complement strand
GGGGGGGGGGGGGGGGTTTACCTCCTCTAGGGCTCATTTGACCTTAAAAATGGGGTATTTTGGCCGTGAGGGACAACTGTCTCCATAGATAAAGTCTTAACGGATGTCCTGGTATAATTCTGGCAAAAATATGGTTGGAATTCTGGATCACCAAAAAATATGTGGACTACACAACACAAAAATCAATAAAATGGGGGTTTACCTACTCAAGGGCTCGTTTGATCTTCAAAATGGACCATTCTGGCCGTGAGGGCAAACTGGCTCCATCATAAGGTCTTAACTGACGTCCAGGTAAAATTTTGGCAAAAATATGGTCGGAATTCTGGATCAACAAAAAATTTCTGTACTATAGCACACTAAAATCGATAAAACTGCAGGTTTACCTTCTCTAGGGCTTGTTTGACCTTAAAATTGGGCCATTCTGGCCATGAGGGACGATCGGATCCATAGGTAAGGTCTTAATGGACGTCCAAGTTAAATTTTGGCAAAAAGGAGGTCGAAATTCTTTGTCACCAAAAAAGATGGTGACCCATTGCACACGAAAATCAGTAAAATGGGGTGTTTAACTGCTCTAGGGCTCGTTTGACCTTGAAAATGGGCCATTTTGGTCGTGAAGGCCAACTCGTTCCATAGATAAGGTCTTAACGGACGTCTAGGTATAACTTTGGGAAAAATGAGGTTGGAATTCCGGATCACCAAAAAATCTGTGGACTATAGCACACGAAAATCACTAAAATGGGGGGTTTACCTTCTTTAGGGCTCATTTGACCTTAAAAATGGGCCGTTCTGACCGTGAGGGCCAACTGGCTCCATAGGTAAAGTCTTAAAGGATGTCCAAGTAAAATTTTGGCAAAAATATGGTCAGAATTATTTATCACCAAAAAAAATGGTGACCTATTGCACACGAAAATCAACAAAATGGGGAGTTACCTGCTGTAGGGCTCGTTTGACATTGAAAATGGGCCATTTTGATCGTGAAGGCCAACTGGTTCCATAGATAAGGACTTAACAGACGTCCAGGTGTAACTTTGGCAATAATGAGGTCGGAATTTTGGATCACCAAAAAATCTGTGGACTATATCACACGAAAATCGGTAAAATGGGGGGTTTACCTGCTCTAGGGCTCGTTTGACCTTGAAAATGAGACATTTTGGCCGTGTGGGCCAACTGGCTCTATATATAAGGTCTTAAAGGACGTTCAGGTATAATTTTGGCAAAAATGAGGTCAGATTTCTGGATCACAAAAAAATCTGTGCACTATAGCACACAAAAATCAGTTAAATGGGGGGTTTACCTTCTCTAGGGCTCGTTTGACCTTGAAAATAGGACATTTTGGCTGTGAGGGCCAACTGGCTCCATATATAATGTCTTTACGAATGTCCAGGTATAATTTTGTCAAAAATGAGTTAGGAATTCCGGATCACCAAAAAATTTGTAGACTATATAGCTCACAAAAATTGGTAAAATGGGGGGTTTGCCTTCTCTAGGGTAGTTTGACCTTGAAAATGGGCCATTCTGGCCGTGAGGGCAAACTGGCTATATAGGTAATGTCATAACGACGTCCAAGAAAAGTTTTTGCAAAAATGAAGTCGAAATTCTGGATCACCAGAAAAGATGGTGACCTATAGTACACGAAAATCGATAAAATGAGGGTTTACCTGCTCTAGGGCTTGTTTGACCTTGAAAATGGGCCATTTTGACTGTGAGGGAAAATTGGCTCCATAGATAAGGTCTTAACGGACGTCCAGGTAAAATTTTGGTGAAAATGAGGTCGAAATTCTAGATCACCAAAAAATCTATTGATTATAGCACACGAAAATAGATAAAATGGTGTTTTACCTGCTCTAGGGCTTGTTTGACCTTTAAAATGGGCCATTTTGTCCGTGAGGGCCAACTGGCTTCATAAATAAGGTCTTAACGGGCGTCCAGGTAAAATTTTGGCAAAAATAAGGTCGGAAATCTGGATCTCCAAAAAATCTATTGACTATAGAACACGAAAATTGGTAAAATAGGGGGTTTACCTGTTCTAGGACTCGTTTGACCTTGAAAATGGGACATTTTGGCCGTGAGGGCCAACTGGTGTCATAGGGATGGTCTTAAAAAACGTCCAGGTAAAATTTTAGCAAAAATGAGGTCGGAATTCTAGAGCACCAAAAAATTCGTGGACTATAGCATACAAAAATTGGTAAAATGGGGGATTTACCTGCTCTAGGGATCGTTTAACTTTGAAAATGGGCCATTCTGGCCGGGAGGGCCAACTGGCTCCATAGGTAAGGTTTTAACGGACATCCACGTAAACTTTTGGCAGAAATGTGGTTGGAATTGTGGATCACCGAAAAAGATGGTGACCTATAGCACACGAAAATTGGCAAAATGGGGGGTTTACCTGATCTAGGGCTCGTTTAACCTTGAAAATGGGCCATTTTGGCCGTGGGGGCTAACTGGCTCCGTTGATAAGGTCTTAACGGATGTCCAATTATAATTATGCAAAAATGAGATCGGAATTCTGGATCACCAAAAAATCCGTCGACTATAGCAAACGAAAATTGGTAAAATAGGGGTTTTACCTTCTCTATGGCTCGTTTGACCTTGAATAAGGGCCATTTAGGCCGTGATGGCCAACTGGCTCCATATGTAAGGTCTTAACAGACGCTCAGGTAAAATTTTGGCAAAAATGAGGTTGTAATTCTTTATCACCAAAAAAAATGGTGAACTATAGCACACGAAAATTGGCAAAATGGTGGGTTTACCTGCTCTAGGGCTCGTTTAACCTTGAAAATGGATGGTTTTGGCCGTGAGGGCCAAGTTTCCCCATAGGTATGGTCTTAACGGACGTTCAGGTAATATTTTGGCAAAAATGGTGTAGGAATTCCTGATCACCAAAAAATCTGTGGACTTTAGCACAGGAATATCAATAAAATGGGGTGTTTACCTGCTCTTGGACACGTTTGACCTTGAAAATGGGCCATTTTGGCCGTGAGGGCCAACTGGCTCCATAGGTAAGGTTTTAACGGACGTCGAAGTAAAATTTGGCAAAAATGAGGTCGGAGGTTTGATCATCATAAAAGATGGTGACCTATACCACACGAAATTGTCAAAATGGTGGGTTTACCTATTCTAGGGCTCGTTTGACCTTAAACATGGATCGTTTTGGCCGTTAAAGCCAACTGTCCCCATGGTAAGGTCTTAATAGATGTCCAGTAATGTTTTGGCAAAAATGAGGTCGAAATTCCGGATCACCAAAAAATCCGTGGACTATAGCACACGAAAATTGGTAAAATAGGGTGTTTACCTGCTCTAGTGCTCGGTTGACCTTGAAAATGGGCGATTTTGGCCGTGAGGGCAAATTGGCTCCATATATAAGGTCTTAACAGACGTCCAGCTAAAATTTTGGTAAAAATGAGGTCAGAATTCTATATCACCAAAAATTATGTTGACTATATCATACGAAAATCGATAAAATAGGGTGTTTACCTGCTCTAGGGCTCGTTTGACCTTGAAAATGGGCGATTTTGGCCGTGAGGGCCAACTAGCTTCATTAATAAGGTCTTAACAGACGTCGAGGTAAAATTTTGGCAAAAATAAGGTCGGAATTCTGGATCACCTAAAAATCCGTGGATTATAGAACACGAAAATCAATAAAATGGGGAGTTTACATGCTCTAGGGCTTTTTTGACCTTGAAAATAGGCCATTTTGGCCGTGAGGGCCAACTAGCTCCATAGGTAAAGTTTTAATGAACGTCTAGGTAAAATTTTGGCAAAAATGAGGTCAAAATTCTAGATCACCAAAAAATCTGTTGACTATAGCACACGAAAATCAGTAAAATGGGGGGTTTACCTGCTCTAGGGATCGTTTGACCTTGAAAATGGATCATTTTGGTCGTGAGGGCCAACTCGCTCCATAGGTAAGGTTTTAACGGACATTCAGGTAAAATTTTGGCATAAATAAGGTTGGAATTCTGGATCATCAAAAAAGATGGTGACCTATAGCACACGAAAATTGACAAAATGGTGGGTTTACCTGCTCTAGGGCTCGTTTGACGTTGAAAATGGGCCATTTTGGCCATGAGGGCTAACTGGTTCCATAGATAAGGTCTTAACGAACGTTCGAGTATAATTTTGGCAAAAATGAGATCAGAATTTCGGATCACCAAAAAATCCATGGACTATAGCAAACGAAAATCGGTAAAATAGGGGGTTTACCTTCTTTATGGCTCGTTTGACCTTGAAAATGGCCCATTCTGGCCGTGATGGCCAACTGGCTCCATAGGTAAGGTCTTAATAGACATCCAGGTAAATTTTTGGCAGAAATGAGGTCGAAATTCTTTATCACCAAAATAGATGGTGATCTATAGCACACGAAAATTGGCAAAATAGGGGTTTACCTTCCCTAGAGCTCCTTTGAACTTGAAAATGGGTCATTCGGGCCTTGAGGGCCAACTGGCTCCAAAGATTTAGATCTTAACGGACGTCCAAGTAAAATTTTGGAAAAAATGACATCAGAATTCTTTATCACCAAAAACAATGTTGACCTATAGCCCATGAAAATTGGCAAAATGGGGGGTTTACCTGCTCTAGGGCTCGTTTGAGCTTGATAATGGATCATTTTGGCCGTGAGGACCACATGTCCTCATAGGTAAGGTCTTAACAGACATCCAGGTAGAATCTTTGAAAAAATGAGGTTGGAATTCCGAATCACCAAAAAATCTATGCACTATAGCACATGAAAATTGGTAAAATGGGGGGTTTACCTGCTCTAGGGATCGTATGACCTCAAAAATGGGCCATTTTGGCCGTGAGGGACAACTGTATCCATAGATAAGGTCTTAACAGATGTCCAAATATAATTTTGGCAAAAGTGAGGTCGGAAATCCGAATCACCAAAAAATCTGTGGCCTAAAATAGCACACAAAAATTGGTAAAATGGGGGGTTTACCTGCTCTAGGGCTCGTTTCACCTTGAAAATGGGTCATTTTGGCCGTGAGGGACAACTGTCTCCATAGATAAGGTCTTAATGGATGTCCAGACATAATTTTGGCAAAAAAAAAGGTCGGAAGTTCGAATCACCAAAAAATCTGTGGACTATAGCACACGAAAATTGGTAAAATGGGGGGTTTACCTTCTCTATGGCTCTTTGGACCATGAAAATGGCCCATTCTGGCCATTTGGGTCTATAGGTAAGGTCTTAATAGACGTCTAGGATAAATTTTGGCACAAATGAGGTCGCAATTCTTTATCACCAAAAAAGATGATGACCTACAACACACGAAAATTGGTAAAATGGGAGGTTTACTTGGTCTAGGGGTCGTTTGACCTAGAAAATGGATCATTTTGGCCGTAGGGCGAACTGTCCCTATAGGTAAGGTCTTAACAGATGTCGAGGTAAAATTTTTGCAAAAATGCGGTCGGAATTTCGGATCACCAAAAAATCTATGGACTATAGCACATGAAAATCGATAAAATGGGGGTTTACCTGTTCTACGGCTCGTTTGATCTTGAAAATGGGTCATTTTGGCCGTGAGGGCCAACTGGCTCAATAGATAAGGTCTTACCGGACGTCCAGGTATGATTTTGGTAAAAGTGAGGGTGGAATTTCGAATCACCAAAAAATCTGTGGACTATAACACACAAAAATTGGTAAAATGCGGGGTTTACCTTCTCTATGGATCGTTTGACCTTGAAAATGGACCATTCTGGCAATGAGGGCCATCTGGGTCCATAAGTAAGGTCTTAATAGACGTCCAGGTTAAATTTTGGTGTAAATAAGGTCACAATTCTTTATCACCAAAAAAGATGATGACCTACAACACACGAAAATCAGCAAAATGGGATTTTTACCTGCTGTAGGGCTTGTTTGACCTTGAGAATGGATCGTTATGGCCGTGAGGGCCAAATTTCCTTATAGGTAAGGTCTTAACAGATGTCCAGGTAGAATTTTGGAATAAATGAGGTTGGAATTCCGGATATCCAAACAATCTGTGGACTATAGCACACTGAAATCGATAAAATGGGGGGTGTACCTGCTCTAGGGATTGTTTGACCTTGAAAATGGGCCATTTTAGCAGTGAGGGAAAACTGGCTCCATAGATAAGGTCTTAAAGGACGTCTAGGTAAAGTTTTGGTAAAAATGAGGTCGCAATTCTGGATCACCAAAAAAGATGGTGACCTATAGCACACAAAAATCGGCAAAATGGGGGGTTTACCTGGTCTAGGGCTCGTTTGACAATGAAAATAGGCCATTTTGGCCGTGAGGGCAAACTGGCTCCATAGATAAGGTCTTAACGGATGTGCAGGTATAATTTTGCCAAAAATGATGTTGGAATTCTGGATCACCAAAAAATCTGTGGACTATAGCAAACGATAATTGGTAAAATAAAGGGGTTTACCCGCTCTAGGGCTCGTTTGACGTTGAGAATGGGCCATTTTAGCCGTGAAGAACAACTAGCACCATAGATAAGGTCTTACCGGACGTCCAGGTAAAATTTTGGAAAAAATGAGGTCAGATTTCTGGATCACCGAAAACTATGGTGACCTATAGCACACAAAAATCGATAAAATGGGTGGTTTACCAGCTCTAGGGTTTGTTTGACCTTGAAAATGGGCAATTTTGGCTATGAGGGTCAACTGGCTCAATAGATAAGGTTTTAACGGACGTCCAGGTATAATTTTTGCAAAAATGAGGTCGAAATTCCGCATAACCAAAAAATATTTGGACTATAGCACATAAAAATTGGTAAAATGAGGGGTTTACCTTCTCTAGGGCTCGTTTGACCTTGAAAATAGGCCATTCTGCCCATGAGGGCCAACTTGATCCATAGGTAACGTCTTAACGGATGTCCAGGTAAATTTTTGCAAAAATGAGGTCGGAATTCTTTATCACCAAAAACGATGGTGACCTATAGCACACGAAAATCGGCAAAATGGGGGGTTTACCTGCTTTAGGGTTTGTTTGACCTTGAAAATGGGCCATTTTGGCAGTGAGGGCCAACTGGCTTCATAGATAGGGTCTTAACGGACGTCCAGGTATAATTTTGGCAAAAATAACGTCAGAATTTCGAATCACCAAAAAATATATGGTCTGTAGCACACAAAAATCTATAAAATGGGGGGTTTACCTGCTCTAGGGCTTGTTTGACCTTGAAAATAGGCCATTTGGCCGTGAGGGCCAACTCGATCATTAGATAAGGTCTTAACAGACGTCCAGGTATAATTTTGGCAAAATGAGGTCGGAATTTCGGATTATCAAAAAATCTATGGACTATAGCACACGAAAATTGGTAAAATTAATGGGTTTAACTGGTGTAGGGCTCGTTTGACCTTGAAAATGGGCTATTTTGGCCGTGAGGGACAACTAGCTCTATAGATATGGTCTTAACGGACGTCGAGGTAAAATTTTGGCAAAAATGAGGTCAGAATTCTGGATCACCAAAAAATCTGTGGACTATAGCACACGAAAATCTGTAAAATGGGGGGTTTACTTGCTCTAGGGCTCGTTTGACCTTGAAAATGGGCCATTTTGGTCGTGAGTGCCAATTGGCTCCATAGATAAGGTCTTAACGGACATCCATGTAAAATTTTGGAAAATATGATGTCAGAATTCTGGATCACCAAAAAATCCGGCGACTATAGCACACGAAAATTGGTAAAACGGGGGGTTTACCTCAACTAGGTCTTGTTTGAACTTGGAAATGGGCCATTCTAGCTGTGAGGGCCAACTAGTTCCATAGATAAAGTCTTAACGGATGTCCAGGTTAAATATTGGCTAAAATGATGTCAGAATTCTGGATCACCAAAAATGATGGTGACCTATTGGACACAAAAGTTGGCAAAATAAGGGGTTTACCTGCTCTAGGGCTTGTTTGACCTTGAAAATGGGTCATTTTGGTCGTGAGGGACAACTGGCTCATATAGATAAGGTCTTAATGGACGTCTAAGTATAATTTTGGAAAAAATGAGGTCGAAATTCTGGATAACCAAAAAATTTGTGGACTGTAGCACACAAAAATTGGTAAAATGGGGGGTTTACCTTCTCTAGGGCTCGTTTGACCTTTAAAATGGGCCATTCTGGTCGTGAGGGCCAATTGAATCCATAGCTAAGGTCTTAAAGGATGTCCAGGTAAAATTTTGTGAAAAATGAGGTCGGAATTCTTTATCACCAAAAATGATAGTGACCTATATCACACGAAAATCAGTAAAATGGGGGGTTTACCTGCTCTAGGGCTCGTTTGACCTTGAAAATGTCTCATTTTAGCTGTGAGGGACAACCAACTCCATAGATAAGATCCTAACGGACGTCCATGTAAATTTTTGGAAAAAATGGGGTCAGAATTCGGATCAGCGAAACTAGAATGACCTATAGCACACGAAAATTGGTAAAATTGGTGGTTTACCAGCTCTTGATCTCGTTTGACCTTGAAAATGGGCAATTTGGGCTGTGAGGGTCAACTGGCTCAATAGATAAGGTCTTAATGGATGTCTAGGTATAATTTTGGCAAAAATGTGGTTGAAATTCTGGATAACCAAAAAATCTGTGGACTATAACACTTAAAAATTGGTAAAATGAGGGGTTTAGCTTCTCTAGGGCTCGTTTGACCTTGAAAATAGGTCATTCCAGTTGTGAGGGCCAACTGGATCCATAGGTAAGGTCTTAACGGACGTCCAGGTAAATTTTTTGCAAAAATGAGGTCAGAATTCTTTATCACCAAAAAAGATGGTGACCTATAGCACACGAAAAATGGCAAAATGGGGGGTTTACCTGCTCTAGGGCTCGTTTGACCTTAAAAATGGGCCATTCTGGTCGTGAGGGCCAATTGAATCCATAGCTAAGGTCTTAAAGGATGTCCAGGTAAAATTTTGTCAAAAATGAGGTCGGAATTCTTTATCACCAAAAATGATAGTGACCTATATCACACGAAAATCAGTAAAATGGGGGGTTTACCTGCTCTAGGGCTCGTTTGACCTTGAAAATGTCTCATTTTAGCTGTGAGGGACAACCAACTCCATAGATAAGATCCTAACGGACGTCCATGTAAATTTTTGGAAAAAATGGGGTCAGAATTCGGATCAGCGAAACTAGGATGACCTATAGCACACGAATATCGGTAAAATTGGTGGTTTACCAGCTCTTGATCTCGTTTGACCTTGAAAATGGGCAATTTGGGCTGTGAGGGTCAACTAGCTCAATAGATAAGGTCTTAATGGAAGTCCAGGTATAATTTTGGCAAAAATGTGGTTGAAATTCCGGATAACCAAAAAATTTGTGGACTATAACACTTAAAAATTGGTAAAATGAGGGGTTTAGCTTCTCTAGGGCTCGTTTGACCTTGAAAATAGGCCATTCCAGTCGTGAGGGCCAACTAGATCCATAGGTAAGGTCTTAACGGACGTCCAGGTAAAATTTTGGCAAAAATGAGGTCGGAATTCTTTATCACCAAAAAAGATGGTGACCTATAGCACACGAAAAATGGCAAAATGGGGGGTTTACCTGCTCTAGGGCTCGTTTGACCTTAAAAATGGGCCATTAGGCCGTGAGGGCCATCTGGCTCAATAGATAAGGTCTTAACGGCCATCCAGGTATAATTTATGCAAAAATGAGGTCTGAATTCCGGATTACCAAAAAATTTGTGGACTGCACACACGAAAATTGGTAAAATTGATGGGTTTACCTGCTGTAGGGCTCGTTTGACCTTGAAAATTGGCCATTTTGGCCGTCAGGGCCTACTAGCTCCATAGATATGGTCTTAACGGATGTCCAGGTAATATTTTGGCAAAAATGAGGTCGGAATTCGAAATCACCAAAAAATCCATGGACTATAGCACACAAAAATCAGTAAAATGCGGGGTTTACCTTCTTTAGGGCTCGTTTGACCTTGTAAATGGGCCATTTTGGTCATAAGGGCCAACTGGCTCCACAGATAAGGTCTTAACGGACATCCAGGTATATTTTTGGCAATAATGATGTCGGAATTCTGGATCACCAAAAAATCCGTCGACTATAGCACATGAAAATTGGTAAAACGGGGGGTTTACCTGAACTAGGTCTTGTTTGACCTTGGAAATGGTCCATTCGGGCTGTGAGGGCCAACTGGCTCCAAACATAAGCTCTTAACGAACGTCCAGGTTAAATATTGGCAAAAATGATGTCAGAATTCTGGATCACCAAAAAAGATGGTGACCTATAGGATTCAAAAATCGACAAAATGGGGGGTTTACCCGCTCTAGGGCTCGTTTGACCTAGAAAATGGGCCATTTTGGTTGTGAGGGCCAACTGGCTCATATAGACGAGGTCTTAACGGACGTCTAGGTATAATTTTGGCAAAAATGAAGGCGAATTTTTGGATAACCAAAAAATATGTGGCGTATAGCACACAAAAATTGGTAAAAAGGGGGTTTACCTTCTCTAAGGCTCGTTTGACCTTGAAAATGGACCATTCTGGTCATGAGGGCCAACTGGATCCAAAGGTAAGGTCTTAAAGGATATCCAGGTAAAATTTTGGCAAAAATAAGGTCGGAATTCTTTATCACCAAAAAAGATGGTGACTTATATCACACGAAAATCAGCAAAATGAGGGGTTTACCTGCTATAGGGCTTGTTTGACATTGAAAATGGGTCATTTTGGCCGTGAGGGCCAACAGTCCCCATAGGTAAGGTCTTAACGGACGTCCAGCTAAAAGTTTGGCAAAAATGAGGTCGAAATTCTGGATCACCATAAAATCCGTGTACTATATAGCACACGAGAATTGGTAAAATGAGGGGTTTACCTGCTCTAGGGGTCGTTTGACCTTGAAAATGGGCCATTTTGGCCGTGAGGGCCAACTGGCTCCATAAATAAGGTCTTAACGAATGTCTAGGTATAATTTTGTCAAAAATAACATCGGAACTTTGGATCACCATAAAATTCATGGACTATAGCACACAAAAATCTATAAAATGGGGGGTTTACCTGCTCTAGGGCTCGTTTGACGTTGATAATGGATCATTTTGGCCGTAAGGGCTAACTGTCCCCATAGGTAAGGTCTTAACGGATATCCATGTAAAATTTTGGCAAAAAATTAGGTCGGAATTCTGGATCACCAAAAAATTTGTGGATTGTGGCAAATGAAAATCGGTAAAATAGGGGTTTTACCTGCTCTAGGGCTCGTTTGACCTTGAAAAATTGGCCATTCTGGCCCTGACGGACAACTAGCTCCATAGATAAGATCTTAATAGACGTCCAGATAAAATTTTTGGCAAAAATGAGGTCAGAATTCTGGATCACCGAAAACTATAGTGACCTATAGCACTTGAAAATTGGTTAAATGAGTGGTTTATCTGCTCTAGGGCTCGTTTGACCTTGAAAATGGGCAATTTTTGCCTGTGAGGGTCAACTGGCTCAATAGATAAAGTCTTAACGGATGTCCAGGTATAATTTTGACATAATGAGGTCGGAATTCTGAATAACCAAAAAATTTGTGGACTATAGCACACAAATATTGGTAAAATGAGGGGTTTACCTTCTCTAGGGCTCATTTGACCTTGAAAATGGGCCGTTTTGGCCGTGAGGGCCAATTGGATCCATAGGTAAGGTCTTAACGGATGTCCAGGTAAAATTTTGGCAAAATGAGGTCGGAATTCTTTATCATCAAAAAGGATGGTGACCTATAGCACAGGGAAATCGGTAAAATAGGGGGTTTACCTGCTCTAGGGCTTGTTTGACCTTGAAAATGGGCCATTTTGGCTGTGAGGGCCAATTGGCTCCATAGATAAGGTCTTAACGGATGTCTAGGTGTAATTTTGGCAAAAATGAGGTCGCAATTTTGGATCACCCAAAAATTCGTGGACTATAGCACATGAAATTCTGTAAAATTGGTGTTTACCTCCTCTAGGTCTTGTTTGACCTTGAAAATGTGTTATTTTGGCTGTGAGGGCCATCTGTGTCCATAGGTATGGTCTTAATGGACGTGCATGTTTCATTTTGGCAAAATTAAGGTCGGAATTCTGGATCACCAAAATATTTGGTGACTATAGCACATGAGAATTGTTCAAATGGGGGTTTACCTTCTCTAGGGCTCGTTTGATGTTGATTATGGTCCATTTTTTATGTGAGGGCCAATTGGCTCCATATATAAGGTCTTACCGGACGTTCAGGTAAAATTTTTGAAAATTGAGGTCGGAATTTTGTATCATCAAAAAATCTGTGGACTTTAGCACAGGAAATTCGGTAAAATAGGGGGTTTACCTGCCTTAGGGCTCGTTTGACCTTGAAAATGGGTCATTTTGGTCGTGAGGGCCAAATTGATCCATATATAAGGTCTTAACGGACGTCCAGGTAAAATTTTAGCAAAAATGAGGTCAGAATTCCAAATCACCAAAATATCGGTGGACTATAGCACACGAAAATTAGAAAATAGGGGGTTTCCCTGCTCTAGGACTCGTTTGACCTTGAAAATAGGCCATTTTCGCCGTGAGGGACAACTGGCTCCATAGATAAGGTCTTAACGGACTTCAAGGAAAAATTTTGGCAAAAATGAGGTCGGAATTCTTGATCACCAAAAAATCCGTCTACTATAGCACACGAAAATCGGTAAAATGTGGGGTTTAGCTTCTCTAGATCTCGTTTGACCTTGAAAATGGGTCATTCTTGCCGTGAGGGCCAACTGGCTCCATAGGTAAGATCTTAACGGACATCTACGTTAAATTTTGGCAAAAATGAGGTCGAAATTCTGGATCACCAAATAAGATGGTGAACTATAGCACACGCAAATCAGCCAAATGGGGGTTTACCTACTCTAGGGCTAATTTGACCTTGAAAATTGGCCATTTTGGCTGTGAGGGCCAACTGGCTCCATATATAAGGTCTTAACGGATGTCCAGGTATAATTTTTGCAAAAATTAGGTCGGAATTCTGGATTACCAAAAAATCCGTGAACTATAGCACACGAAAATAGGTAAAATGGGGGGTTTACCTTCTCTAGGTGTCATCTGACCTTCAAAATAGGCCATTCTTGTCGTGAGGGCCAACTAGCTCCATAGGTAAGGTCTTAACGGATGTCCAGGTTAAATTTCGGCAAAAATGAGGTCAGAATTCCAGATCACCAAAATATCCGTGGACTATAGCACACGAAAATCATAAAATAAGGGGTTTACCTGGTCTAGGACTCGTTTGACTTTGAAAATGGGCTATTTTGGCCGGAGGGACCACTGGCTCCATAGATAAGGTCTTAACGGACGTCAAGGAAAATGTTTAGGAAAAATGAGGTCGGAATTCTAGATCACCAAAAAATCTGTGGACTATAGCACACAAAAATCGGTAAAATGGGGGTTTACCTACACTAGGGATTGTTTGACCTACAAAATGGGCCGTGTTAGCTGTGAGGGCCAGCTGGATCCACAGATAAGGTCTTAACGGACGTCCAGGTAAAAGTTTGGCAAAAATGAGGTCGGAATTTTGGATTACCAAAAAATCTGTGGACTATAGCACCCAAAAATCAGTAAAATGGGGGTTTACCTACTCTAGGGCTTGTTTGACCTTGAAAATGGGGAATTCTGGCAGTGGGAGTAAAGTGGCTCCATAGGTAAGGTCTTAACGGACGTCAAGGTATAATTTACTTGCTCTAGGGCTTATTTGACCTTGAAAATGGGCCATTTTGGCCGTGAGGGCCAACTGGCCCTATAGATAAGGTCTTAACGAACGTCCAAGTATAATTTTTGCACAAATTAGGTCAGCAAAATATGTGGTTTACCTCCCCTAGGGCTCGTTTGATCTTGAAAATAGGCAATTTTGGCTATGAGGGTCAACTAGGTCAATATATATGGTCCTAACGGACGTCCAGGTATAATTTTGGCAAAAATGAGGTCAGAATTCTGGATTACCAAAAACTATGTGGACTATAGCACACAAAAATTGGTAAAATGGGGGTTTACCTACTCTAGGGCTTGTTTAACCTTGAAAATGGGGAATTCTGGCCGTAAGGGTCAAGTGGCTCCATAGGTAAGGTCTTAACGGACGTCAAGGTATAATTTACTTGCTCTAGGGCTTATTTGACCTTGAAAATGGGCCATTTTGGCCGTGAGGGCCAACTGGCCCTATAGATAAGGTCTTAACGAACGTCCAAGTATAATTTTTGCACAAATTAGGTCAGCAAAATATGTGGTTTACCTCCCCTAGGGCTCGTTTGATCTTGAAAATAGGCAATTTTGGCTATGAGGGTCAACTAGGTCAATATATATGGTCCTAACGGACGTCCAGGTATAATTTTGGCAAAAATGAGGTCAGAATTCTGGATTACCAAAAACTATGTGGACTATAGCACACAAAAATTGGTAAAATGGGGGTTTACCTACTCTAGGGCTTGTTTAACCTTGAAAATGGGGAATTCTGGCCGTAAGGGTCAAGTGGCTCCATAGGTAAGGTCTTAACGGACGTCAAGGTATAATTTACTTGCTCTAGGGCTTATTTGACCTTGAAAATGGGCCATTTTGGCCGTGAGG